>LOND01002870.1:23640-37815 GCA_014220965.1 Paragonimus kellicotti | reverse complement strand
GAAGTGCGTCCATGTGACCGGTAGACTTGGCTGTATCGGTGCAACAGTTCCTTTGAACTGAAGCTGCATGATCAGTGGTTTCGTTTTAACCCAGGAGTATTACTTGATTTGGAATTTTAACGAACATTTTCAAACTGATTAATTGCTTAGGATAGCCAATTGTTCACAATAAGTTTCTAATCGTTGGTAACTCTTAATCCATTTCATCGTCTGAGCGGATGTTTGTTTAAGGGGTGCAGAGTGGGTGATGCACTTATCTACCCAAATTGGTTAACTATGATGGTTTTTGGTATGCCGTAGAAAGTTAGTCTAGTCTAAGTATGAGCTGTGTAACACAAATTCCTTTTCTGACCGTCTATCCGGTTCACGCACAAAGGGAATCATCAATATCAACGGAACAATTGAGCACCAACGTCACACTGCGGCAGCCCAAATATCGATATTTGATCTCAATATTTTCCATGAAATCAACAAACTCGAAAGTGTCACGAGGGCTGAGTGGATAAATATTGTCGCACACACCAGAAAAGTTGGTTATTGTCTAGGGTGGTAACCTGGCAGGTCTCTAAGAAATTGCAGATAATAGAACAACTAGGTACAACGGATATTAGTAAAGATGAATTAAACGCATTGATGACGGACAATTAATGTTGGTTTATGAAAAACCTACTCCAAACACAAATTCTGCACTCAAAAGTATATGACACGACATCTTTTTGGAGATATCAGAATACCGCTACTTAAATATTTCTCTCGCATCTATACACTCCCCTCAAGGTAAAAACGTAACATCGATTGGTCTCATCCGCGGATGTTAGGAAACAAAGGGGGCACATAAGCCATGCGATGTTCGTCGAAGCAAAATTTATAGTCAAAACTATCTTTCGTCAACAATGACGAAACGTATACAAACTACTTGCCAGACAACAAGTAGGCAAATACGGGTAGATAATTGTGAGGATCGGAGGTTGGAAATGGTGAGCAGAAAAACATGTTTGACTTGCACATTTGGACAAAAATATGATCAGGGACACTTAGTACCGGTCACCTGGCTTAGACCTGACATGTAGAGTGCGCCGTTCTCACCCGCAACTCGCTATACTTCACATATGCGCCGGAATACGTAACCATTCACCCAAGGTGAACGCAACAATTTGCTAACGTTCACTTTTTGTTGATGAGTAGTAGGGGATTTGGTTAATTTCAAGTTGAACATCACCCACAATTGATCGCAGCTGTCGCATTCCCATAGACTTTCCAGTCGGCCCCTTTCGAAAAGAAGCACTAGACTCGAGTTTCGCTCTCATTAGAGCTCGTCAGTAGTGCATATCCTTGCCACTGCCGGGACTAGAACTCCGGCCATTCTTTCATGAGGCAACCGTGTTTACCACTGCGCCATTGACCTCACATTAGGCACGACCGAATTATCATATGTGAACGCTCAACCACTTTCGCTTGTGAGTAATGATCAGGTTGCCCGATCGCCTCGAGAGGAGACACAGTTACTGTCTGTTAACTCCAATCGATGACCCCTCGACTAGGACTTCTCTCCAAGTTGAAATCACAGAAATCATTGACTTGTCGAGCGGTATTTTGATTGTTGATGAGTAGTAGGGGATTTGGTTAATTTCAAGTTGAACATCACCCCTCGAGGCGATCGGGCAACCTGATCATTACTCACAAGCGAAAGTGGTTGAGCGTTCACATATGATAATTCGGTCGTGCCTAATGTGAGGTCAATGGCGCAGTGGTAAACACGGTTGCCTCATGAAAGAATGGCCGGAGTTCTAGTCCCGGCAGTGGCAAGGATATGCACTACTGACGAGCTCAAATGAGAGCGAAACTCGAGTCTAGTGCTTCTTTTCGAAAGGGGCCGACTGGAAAGTCTATGGGAATGCGACAGCTGCGATCAATTGTGGGTGATGTTCAACTTGAAATTCATGCTTTTGTTTGACTTCCATCGAGTAGGTGGACTTTACTAAATAACTTTCATCCGACCAGTCACCAGTTCGTTTGATTTAGCATGATTCTAACAGGAACACAAGGCTGACACTCAAAGGCCAAAATCTGGTGATCGACTGTAATGAGCAAAGTAGAGTCACGACTTCGCGGAGTACGTGAGTGGGAACTCAAGAGTAAACGATGCAAAGACCGCATGAAAATTTCTATGTATGGGATTTTACCTGGTCTGCCGGAAGCAGGAAATTAGTCTTTGCTGACCACAATATCAACGGTTTAAACAACACGGCTTTACATCGAAAACAGTCCTTTTCAACACTGTCTTAACACAGCAACCGGAAATTTCAAGATAGTGCTGATCGACTGATAAACTGAGACATCTAACAACGAAAACGCTGTCTTTTCATGATGAATTCATACTGTTTGGGTTAATTTATTTTGTCCAACTGAGTACTGTATTCACTACTTGGTATATCACCAGGCAGCGAGGTGGTCGACAAGCCAAGTTCGTGTGAAAATTGTCTGAGCGAAGAATGAACGGTATTCATCAAAGGTGACTACTGCATCCCATAGGTCGAAAAGACAGGTAGTACAGTAGCTCGCGTACAGTGACAAGTAGACTGAGCGCGAGAAAATGTGACATGCAAACGCACGCGTGAAGTGAAAGTAAAAGCTCGAATCAACATAAGCATCTAACGTCCCGACCAAGCGATCCCGATTGCTCGGTAGGAGACGACACACACGCGCAGATTCTGCAGAGTGAGCAATTGATCTATACCCGAGAGGATACATCCACACGCGCTAACACTACGGTCCAAACGGGCAAGCGCACTGTGGACACAAGATCACAACGGTCACTAAGGGATCGAGCCCAGGAAACGGGCGTGCATGGGCAAACGTGCAACGAACAGGAGCGAGAGTCGTAATCCTTCTTCTCTCGTCAGGTCGGAGCGACCTAGCTGACACCGACTGATTCAAGTATTTTGTCTACCAGCATGCAATGTCCGCGGATGGTCTGTTTGGGTTGACAGCTGGAGAGTACTCTCTTCAGTTTCTATCTAAGAGTGTACGCCACTGATATATGACAGTCAAATTACTGAGATACTCAAGTAAGAAATAATGACAGACTAACCTGGAAACCCATGTTGAAATTCAGCGTCATTCCTTGGCGAAAAGTGCCAGTGCTTTTGGTCGTGCCAGCGATGAAGAATCCCGGAAAAACTTCAATAACCTGACCGAATCTGGAAAAAATTCGAGTGAAAAGTGAGAACACTTAACAAACAAATGCTTTTCATATGACTTATCAAGAATAACCTCACATATATGGTGAACAGGCCGCCCAGAGAAGTGACACTTAAAATAACGTTTTCAGGTAGGATAGAGTAGGGGCTTCTGACGATATGTCACAAACTATAACTTTTACAGCTTAAGTTTTCAGGTGTCTGCGTTCAACGCTGCGTATCGATCTCGCTCTTTCCTCCTCCTCCGTTAAGTACCTTGTTTTTTTTTTTGGGAGGTGTGGCTTTGGTTTGGTTGGCGGGGGGATTATCAGGGAGATTGTATGCGGTTGGTTGTAGCTTGGTGTAGTGTTGGTAGGGGGGGATTGTGAGATGAGATCGATAAACGCAGGCGATTGAACGCAGACACCTGAAAACTTAAGCTGTAAAAGTTATAGTTTGTGACATATCGTCAGAAGCCCCTACTCTATCCTACCTGAAAACGTTATTTTAAGTGTCACTTCTCTGGGCGGCCTGTTCAGACATATATTGTGAGTTATTCATTGATAAGTCCATATAGAAAGCCATTGTTTGTAAGTGTTCTACTTTTCACTCGAATTTTTCCAGGTTCGTCACAGGTATTGAGTTTCGGGATTCTCATCAGCTGCTCACGACCAAAAGCACTGGCACTTTTCGCCAAGGAATGACGCTGAATTTCAACATGGGTTTCCAGGTTAGTCTGTCATTATTTCTTACTTGAGTATCTCAGTAATTTGACTGTCATATATCAGTGGCGTACACTCTTAGATAGAAACTGAAGAGAGTACTCTCCAGCTGTCAACCCAAACAGACCATCCGCGGACATTGCATGCTGGTAGACAAAATACTTGAATCAGTCGGTGTCAGCTAGGTCGCTCCGACCTGACGAGAGAAGAAGGATTACGACTCTCCGCTCCCTGTTCGTTGCACGTTTGCCCATGCACGCCCGTTTCCTGGGCTCGATCCCTTAGTGACCGTTGTGATCTTGTGTCCACAGTGCGCTTGCCCGTTTGGACCGTAGTGTTAGCGCGTGTGGATGTATCCTCTCGGGTATAGATCAATTGCTCACCCTGCAGAATCTGCGCGTGTGTGTCGTCTCCTACCGAGCAATCGGGATCGCTTGGTCGGGACGTTAGATGCTTATGTTGATTCGAGCTTTTACTTTCACTTCACGCGTGCGTTTGCATGTCACATTTTCTCGCGCTCAGTCTACTTGTCACTGTACGCGAGCTACTGTACTACCTGTCTTTTCGACCTATGGGATGCAGTAGTCACCTTTGATGAATACCGTTCATTCTTCGCTCAGACAATTTTCACACGAACTTGGCTTGTCGACCACCTCGCTGCCTGGTGATATACCAAGTAGTGAATACAGTACTCAGTTGGACAAAATAAATTAACCCAAACAGTATGAATTCATCATGAAAAGACAGCGTTTTCGTTGTTAGATGTCTCAGTTTATCAGTCGATCAGCACTATCTTGAAATTTCCGGTTGCTGTGTTAAGACAGTGTTGAAAAGGACTGTTTTCGATGTAAAGCCGTGTTGTTTAAACCGTTGATATTGTGTCAACAAAGACTAATTTCCTGCTTCCGGCAGACCAGTAAAATCCCATACATAGAAATTTTCATGCGGTCTTTGCATCGTTTACTCTTGAGTTCCCACTCACGTACTCCGCGAAGTCGTGACTCTACTTTGCTCATTACAGTCGATCACCAATTTTGGCCTTGAGTGTCAGCCTTGTGTTCCTGTTAGAATCATGCTAAATCAAACGAACTGGTGACTGGTCGGATGAAAGTTATTTAGTAAAGTCCACCTACTCGATGGATGAGAAGTCAACAAAAGCATGAAATTTCAAGTTGAACATCACCCACAATTGATCGCAGCTGTCGCATTCCCATAGACTTTCCAGTCGGCCCCTTTCGAAAAGAAGCACTAGACTCGAGTTTCGCTCTCATTTGAGCTCATCAGTAGTGCATATCCTTGCCACTGCCGGGACTAGAACTCCGGCCATTCTATTCATGAGGCAACCGTGTTTACCACTGCGCCATTGACCTCACATTAGGCACGACCGAATTATCATATGTGAACGCTCAACCACTTTCGCTTGTGAGTAATGATCAGGTTGCCCGATCGCCTCGAGAGGGTGATGTTCAACTTGAAATTAACCAAATCCCCTACTACTCATCAACAATCAGAATACCGCTCGACAAGTAAATGATTTCTGTGATTTCAACTTAGAGAGAAGTCCTAGTCGAGTGTCATCCATGGAGTTAACGACATTTACTGTGTCTCCCGTCGAGGCGATCGGGCAACCTGATCATTACTCACAAGCGAAAGTGGTTGAGCGTTCACATATGACAATTCGGTCGTGCCTAATGTGAGGTCAATGGCGCAGTGGTAAACACGGTTGCCTCATGAAAAGAATGGCCGGAGTTCTAGTCCCGGCAGTGGCAAGGATATGTACTGTTACTTACTTACGAGCTGCTCTAAATGAGAGCGAAACTCGAGTCTAGTGCTTCTTTTCGAAAGGGGCCGACTGGAAAGTCTATGGGAATGCGACAGCTGCGATCAATTGTGGGTGATGTTCAACTTGAAATTAACCAAATCCCCTACTACTCATCAACAAAAAGCATGAACGTTAGCAAATTGTTGCGTTCACCTTGGGTGAATGGTTACGTATTCGGCGCATATGTGAAGTATAGCGAGTTGCGGGTGAGAACGGCGCACTCTACATGTCAGGTCTAAGCCAGGTGACCGGTACTAAGTGTCCCTGATCATATTTTTGTCCAAATGTGCAAGTCAAACATGTTTTTCTGCGCACCATTTCCAACCTCCGATCCTCACAATTATCTACCCGTATTTGCCTACTTGTTGTCTGGCAAGTAGTTTGTATACGTTTCGTCATTGTTGACGAAAGATAGTTTTGACTATAAATTTTGCTTCGACGAACATCGCATGGCTTATGTGCCCCCTTTGTTTTTCTAACATCCGCGGATGAGACCAATCGATGTTACGTTTTTACCTTGAGGGGAGTGTATAGATGCGAGAGAAATATTTAAGTAGCGGTATTCTGATATCTCCAAAAAGATGTCGTGTCATATACTTTTGAGTGCAGAATTTGTGTTTGGAGTAGGTTTTTCATAAACCAACATTAATTGTCCGTCATCAATGCGTTTAATTCATCTTTACTAATATCCGTTGTACCTAGTTGTTCTATTATCTGCAATTTCTTAGAGACCTGCCAGGTTACCACTCCTAGACAATACTCAACTTTTCTGGTGTGTGCGACAATATTTATCCACTCAGCCCTCGTGACACTTTCGAGTTTGTTGATTTCATGGAAAATATTGAGATCAAATATCGATATTTGGGCTGCCGCAGTGTGACGTTGGTGCTCAATTGTTCCGTTGATATTGATGATTACCTTTGTGCGTGACCGGATAGAACGGTCAGAGAAGGAGTTTGTTACACAGCTCATACTTAGACTAACTACTTCTACGGCATACCAAAAACCATCATAGTTAACCAATTTGGGTAGATAAGTGCATCACCCACTCTGCACCCCTTAAACAAACATCCGCTCAGACGATGAAATGGATTAAGAGTTACCAACGATTAGAAACTTATTGTGAACAATTGGCTATCCTAAGCAATTAATCAGTTTGAAAATGTTCGTTAAAATTCCAAATCAAGTAATACCCTGGGTTAAAACGAAACCACTGATCATGCAGCTTCAGTTCAAAGGAACTGTTGCACCGATACAGCCAAGTCTACCGGTCACATGGACGCACTTCTGTAACACTAACATTATGATGCTAGTTTACTACGATGTCTATGATAAGACTGCATCTAAAAGACATATTCCACTGTTACTCAATCCTCTCGTATTCGTTTTCATGCTGTTGTGCAGCAGGGTGTGTTGGTCTTACAACTGTACGTTTATCAGAAGGGATCAGGGAATGTCAGCCGTCCCGAGTCACAGCCAATTGTCGAAGCCGGTCACGAGCCCTACTCTCATACACTCTCGTCGATACCAATCGTCGCATCAAGGTTATTTATAGAATTACCATCGTTTTATCTTGAACAGTAAACCAGCTCGCTTTGGTGACTTCCGAATCGATCTCAATCAGGTTGTGCATCCATAACCTGTTCTTTCACAAAGAATTTTTGTCACAGCGTAATCATAACCGTTCTTTCCTTTCACGTTTGATTCTGATCGAGCTCCCAGTCCTCCACCATTTTTTACGTCCGCTGGTGATGTTGAATGGTAACGATTTTGTATTTTTGTCCTACTACTTGCTTTGAAAAAGTCTCCATACTTGTATTGGTTTCGTCTTATCGTTGTTTCTGTCTTAATGGGTCTTTGCTTTCTATGAATTCCGATCGAGATTGTCCAAAAGTTGTTCAGTTTGGTTAAAATCATCTGTTCAGAAGGCTTCTGTATCGACCTAATACCTTGCGAGAACTTGTATGACCGTGGTCTGTTCACTCTCACGCATACATGTTGTGCATGTAGATGGTATTCCGTGTTTACTTTCTCACTTCTAACCATCCACATGCTTACCGAGTGTTCATGCGTGCACCAACTCTCATATTACGGTGCATCATTTGCTTTTCACGTGATAAGCTCATTGGCATCAAGGTCAGCTATATCACGCCAGCAAATTTTTCCACAATATTGTGCAATTAATTTGACATTTGACCAGCTATTCAATCTGCAGTGAATATCATTCCCCTATACAAACCGACGACTATTTTTTCCGCATGTAATATTTTTTCCATTTTCCGTGCCCCACAGAATTTGCCAAATCCCAAAGCCGAAAACAGTAAAGATAAACAGTATGCGCTGTGGTTGGGCGACGTGATCGGTGTGGGTCTCGGTGAAGACGGCCTAAATGCCGTGTACACCTTGGCAGCAAAACGACGTCCTAAGTCAGTCAGCCTATACATTCGTGAGGACGACGACGATGAAGCGACGGGTGCAGTGCACGAGGAGGAGGATGACCGAAAGGTCACGCCTCAAGCGGGGAAAACCGGTGCTGTGGTTAATGGACTCGAGAAGGTCGGCCGTGGTGAGAAGCGCACTCTGGCAAACGGCAACGCACAGGCACTGTTGGGTCGCGGACACAGGCGTGCAATTATTGAGCAAAAGACAAGGGTAAGCGGTTGCTGCTCTGCACATGGTCGACAGTGCATGTGCCGGATTCCAGTCGTTTGATCGTACGGACTCTTCGAAATGGTGCCCACCTAAGTGGCCATTTGAGTTTGAATTTTAGTTGTTGCCGTCTAGGTTTGGACAAGTTTAATGTATTCGGGTCCTATGTGCTCCGATTAATTGTCACAGTAAATCTGAATCGTAGATTTCAATTTTATTGTTTGCAGACAAACCTACCTCATCTGTTGCTGCTAGGACTTTAAAAGTTGGTTTTTGCTTCCATCAAGCAGATATATCACTTTGAAGTTTGGCACACCAGCATTCTGGTCATAGTCCCCGTCACGTTCACCAAATAAGGCAAGTCTGTTGTGTCTGAAGACGAGACTGGATGGTTAACACGTTGAGCCCTTGTGCACTACCGCAATGTGTACGGTCCGACCGATTCATGCGACGACAGGTTCACTATCCCATTCTGTCGTACCACCCGGAATAGTTGATACAGAAGCGTTGACTGACGCAAATCAATCGCACAAATGAAGGTGCATTAACAGAGGATGGGTGTAATTATGATTGAGTAAATTAAAACCGAATTGCCGTTGATTTTTCAGTCGAGCATCTTCATAATCAGCGTTTACTTTTCTTTAGGTTTCTCTCTTGTTGTGTGGAAGACTCAGTGAAGATTTGACTTGACTCCAAATGATAGATTCATCAGTGTGTTATCATAAGTGGTTCGGCATCGAATTTATTGTATGACCTTGTGTCCTCGTTGACCAGTTAGTTATGCACTGTCCACTTATTTATTTGTTCGTTTTCATTTCACTTGTAGGAATGAAAGTGGCCGACTTTTGTCAGTCTGTCATCAAAAAAGTGGAATCCGAACGACCGGACCTGTCGGACAATCTAATTCGCTCGTTCGGGTAAGCCGTGTTTGATGTTTTTATCTTGTCTACTGGTCATCGGACTAAACTCTCTTTGTCAGACTTGTTTCAAATACTGATCCGGGCGACGCTCTATCTTTTTGGCTGTGATTTGTGAGAGGTCTAAAAGGTCATTTTATTCCGTTTTCTTCATCTTTAGTTTTTATTTATTTATAGAGAAGATACAGATTAGGAGAGGTTTAAAAAGTTAGTACACAATCGTTGCGGTTTTGAACTGTTCAGAAGGAGTGGTAGACGAAAAAGGACTAGGACTAGGAAAGTTAACATCAACAAGTTCACGAATGAGAAAAAGGCTATCGGAAAACGAGAGCATGGTTAAGAAGAGGAAGAGGAACTGGACTGCAGCTTATGTAATATTTAGTATATACTCCTGACGACCAGGATGTCTGTGTGTATCGAGTCCACGCTTGATCTACTCAAATGATTACGCTGTCATTGGTGAGTTTGATTAGATGTTCCCGTTTGGCGACACCCCGATGCTGAATAACTGTTGTTTGCAAGCCGTATGGCTAATTTATTGTATTTTCAGCGAGTTACTCCCATAGTGGTGGTTTTGTCTGTGCCAAAATGGAGGTTGGACGGTTCCTGTGGTTGGTAGGAAATCTTATGCCTAAGGATTAAGCATCTCTGATACGTCGATATTTCACGGTAGACTGTATCAGTTTAAGCAGTTTGTTTGCTCTCCTACTACCTTGACCTGGTGGTTAAGCTTATATGTTGTGTTGATCCAGAGGACTGTACTGAATAGTAGTTCAGATTTACAAGGTACAACCGTGTCAGGCAAGCCAGTGTAGAGTAGTCTGACGAAAAGCAGTTGCGCTGAGTTGTACATCGCACTACTACCAACTGAGTGGGTGTGTTATTTAGTGAGATACGATCCTCAGTATACAGCAGAACGATTTTTGTAGTTACAGCGCCGATGTTTCTCACGTAAAGTAGGTGAGGGATTGGAACAGGTGCTCTCAAGCAACGAGCACTTCGATCGCCCAATGATTAACTGTGACTGTCAGCTTATCATACAATACGACTGAAGAATTTACATTGCTTCTGAGAAGCCTGATGTACCTTTGGACACATCTTCTGAGCGCAGCAGTAACGGGAATCAGACGTCAACAGCTTGTTCACTGCACCCTTGGAATGGGCCTGTTTCTTATTGCTTAGTAAGTCACACTTTTGAGTTGTTGGCTCCTGTTGCTCCACAGATTAGGCTTTCGAACTGGTGGTAATAAGTGGGTTACCTCAAGCTAACCCTTTTCCGCGACATAAACGACCGGGAAATATCCGTAGTTATCGTTGCTCTGATACATCAGTCTATTTCTCTTCATGTTCTTCCATCTCTGTTTCTAGCTTTTATCTTTTAAAGCCAAACAAACTTTCATTCACTCGGCCGTGTCAGCCACTAGCCACCGTTCACCACGGTCAGTGGCTTGGATAAAGCAAGGTCAAATAAACGAATCACAAGTGTTGTGGATTCATATTGGCCGTTGACTGCGGCACGTCGCTACCTCCGATATCGTTTTTAACCGACAAACTGTATGGTCTCGCTGTCCATCGTTCTTACTCGGTTCTTGATCCATTGTTTGTGTGGACTGCCGCGAGGACCAACGACAGATCGAACTGAGTGCCCACGGATACGACTGAAAGCTGTTACTGACAATGATCTTATTGCGAGCATTGTGACCTGCTTTGTAACCTATTGTCACAGCACTCAGTGTGAGTAATATGCTTCACGAGATATTGACCAGTTGACATATTTAGTTCCTAGTGCGTGTGGGGTGTGTTGAAAATTATGGGAAAATGTTCAGACTCAAACTTCTCAGTCTGGTAAGAAAGCGAAGTATCAAACTGACCATCTCTTGATCGTTGAGCTGCAGCTCGGAATTGGACTGCACTTATCTGAAATGATCGTTTCTTGGTCTCATTCATGGTTAGTGACACTCAGCTTTTCACCTTCAAGAATGTAGTCAGTCTTGTGTGTTGCTCTAAATTCACTTCTGTTAATCGTCGACTTTTTGTTGGACGCTTTCTTCTGACAGCGCAGCATTAACGGTTTAAACTCCGGGCATCAAGAATATGCCTCTTCGTATTTACCTCAGCCGGCATTACGAAGAGGCTCGAAATTACTCAGTGGTTACGAGGCCTGGAAACCAATCGTAACGACGTGATTTCGTATCTCAGTCCCTTTGACAGTTGTTGCTTAGAGACTGACAGCCTCTCACATGAAGCCTAGTATGGTCGTATGGCAGCATATAACGTATGGTGTGAAAGGTGCCCTACAGCAATCAGTCCCGGGGAACACTCAGATCGATCGCCTTACGGACGTGCGCACTGCTAGGAGACCTTTGCCTCTGTCTATTTTCCGAAATCGATTGTTGTAGAAGCCATGGAATGTGCACGTTTCTTACAATAAGTCACTGAAGACACTGGTACTGTGTTTGAGGATGTAGTGTTGTACGTGCAAATAATTGTCCCTGCCACATCGCACAATGTTAGAACCAAAAGGCTGACCCAGCTTTTCCTCTTAATAGCGGAGCTGGACTGGACGAAAAATGTTCTGCGTAAGTGCAAAAATCACGTGAACTCAACTTGCTATTAACCCAAACACAAGTCTGCTTTAACTTGATTATATCGTGGTTGCACAATTGAAACCCTTCTCTAAGTTGCTATCGCTTTTCGTTAATACAAGTTTACGCTCACTACCCAGTGTGTCGCATGGCGACCATCATTTTTCGGTGTGAAAAGTTTATTTCGTGGAGATTGTTCAGCTATTGGATCACACCCGTACACTGTTTGTTATCGTTGTGTCATCAGAACGCAAACCCACTGCCGACCAGTTGGCCTAAATTTTCCACTTCGTTTATTAACTTGTTGATGTGTCATAGGTACAAATCACAGAATCCTCCTGTGATCCAGCTGATGCATGCATCCTTCTGAACGTTCAACCATTATAACTAGGGTAAATTCAGTTCGTCAGTTGAATCTCTGCGAGCAATTTCCCCTCATTCGAGGCGATTTTCACTCATGGAGTTATTTCAGTTCGATCTTTCACTCGCACATCTCCTGTCTGTCTTGACCGCCGATTTCAACGAGTTCGTCAGATTCGCAACCGCCTTATCGATATCCGCCCTTGGCTCTTTACTTCTTGCGTCCGCTGTTACAGTTGTTGCTGACGGACGTAGTACGTTGCACAAGTTTCTCTGGAAAGAAAGAGGGGAACATAGTTTTGTGCAACGAATTAATTGGCATGGGTTTGATCACGAGTTAAACTGACTTTCTCAGTGGACATGCGGTATCGGCGCCTGTAACGTGGTATGACGGCAAGCACTAAATGTGCATGTCACTATGTAACGTTCCTTATCAACCAACCAAAGGGATATTGCTTATCACCCCGAGGCACATTGGTCTCTAGATCACTCCTTACCCAACTGGCACGTGAACGAATCGAACGCTTATCGGCAATCATACCATCCTGTTAATCCGACTATTAACCGAAAGGTTTTTCTCGGTTTCAAGAGCCCCAGCTCTCGTTGTTGACGACCTGGGAGTTTTCAACGTTCACATCGTAAACCAGCTAGTGCATGTGACATGCCAAACAATACTTGGCTGAGTAATACCACCTGGCTCCGGCCTAGACATGAGCAATCGGAGTGATAAGGGGTGATATCGGCCAAGTGTTTAATTGACAGTTGGCGTCGTTACCGCTAAGTTATCTCGGGTTCAGTCTGAATGTATCATTTCAATAGACGATGATGATATTTGCATCGTTTCGTTCTATTTCTTGTTGTAAACTACCTAGCGCCACCTATGGGTAGTATGATATGAGCTAGAATCGATGACGCCCTCGTCTAATCTGTTGATAATTGTGAGCTTCCAGAAGATGAAAAACACATGTCGGCAGTCGGGAGTATGCACACGCTTTACGGGAAACGTTTCAATAAGGAAGCTTACGATTTGAGTTTTCTGTCGGTCATCCTAAGTTCTCTGTGGCTCAATTTAATCCCGAATGGCAAGAGACTTGTCTTCTCTAGATAAGTATAAGACGTGCATTTAGTCCTGACTGCTGTTATCCACAAGTTTATGGATAAAAACTGCCTGCAATGTGGTTTTCCTTTGATTTCACACGCGCAGTTCTCCTAAATTGCCATTGGCTAATGAGTGACAGACGTTATAAACTGACATTTTGCTAAATACGTTTAAAAGGTTCCTATACCTAAACGCAGTTTCATCATCATAGACAGCAATACATCAGTGGTTCACACTGATGCTTAACTGCCACACAACCACGAAGGAAAAAACCTATATAGGAAGAGAGAAGAAAAAAGAAGGGGAGGGGAAGGGGACCTAACTACTAAAAATAGCTACGTTATATTCAAACATACAACAAGGTAACCCGCACACTTGCAAACAAACAACGCGACTGGGTAAGTGGAAATAAGGTTTCACTGCCCCGTCATCACGTAACAGACAACTCGGACAAACAACAACAACAACAACAACAACAACAACAACAACAACAACAACAACAACAACAACAACAACATTCACACCACTGAGCTCGGTTAGCCGCCATCTCACCTAACGTCTCAAGCCACCGACTCTGAGTCGCGAGGGCCCCAGCCCGGAGACGAACCCGACCTACAGTGACCAACCCCTTCGTGAACGATTTCATTTGTCTACGCCAGGTCATCATCTGTCCACCCTTGCGCCAGTCGGCCGCAGCGTCGGCAAAGAGTGCTCGGTGTGGCAGACGACTAGCTGGTATCCTCAGTACATGACCTAACCATCTAAGTCTGCGCAAGTGCAAGGATTTAACGAAAGAACCTTTGCCAAGTCAGTGCCGAACACCCGCTTCCTAACCTCCTTGT
>LOND01002869.1:8753-53503 GCA_014220965.1 Paragonimus kellicotti | reverse complement strand
AGAGTACCCCAAGGTTCAGTCCTTGGCCCGTTACTATTTTTGATATTCATCAACGATCTTCCACTCTCAATTACTTCCCCGTTATTACTATTTGCGGACGACGTCAACATTTGGCGTGCCGTCAACACCACCGACGATTCTCTCATCCTATAGAGGGACCTTGACATTCTATTCAACTGGTCTCGAGTGAACCGAATCAACTTTAATGCTGGTAAGTGTAAAGTTATGCACATCCGCAGCTCTCTAAGAACCACGTGTTACCTCAGACAGTTCTTATGGAAAAGAATCTAGGAACCACTGTTTTGCACCCTTTCGAGCTCTGCGAACGCTAAAACAAACGCAAAAAAGGTTAGCAACACCTTGAGGTTATTGAAACGTCTTTTCGGCTAGTTCAACCCTAGTTGTTTTCAGCTTCTCGGAGAATGGAACTGTGATCTGGCCACCACATCTCCAAAAGGACAAGCTGCTCCTGGAGACCGTGCAACGTCGAGCCACTAAGGCAGTCCGGGGTCTGAAAACCTAGGCCGTATGAGGAAAGGTTAAAATCTTTGAACATGTACTCTTTAGAATATCGTCGGCTTAGAGGTGATTTGGTATTAACCTTTTTGATAATGAAGTCCCCGGATCATCCTTGCCGGCCAATGCTCAAGGGAAATAGCTTGACACTGAGGGGCCACCCCCTAAAACTAGAGGTCCAACATAGCAGACTAGAATGTAGACAGCTTTTTCTCATTGCGTGTTTGCAAGGCTTGGAATGCTCTTCCAAGCCATGTTGTTTCTGCCAGCTCTGTAACAATTTTCAAGGCTCGCCTTGACCAATATATTGCATTAGTTCGGATGCTGCACCTTTTTTCCCCATTTCAGCCCATTGCTGAGGACCTTGAGATTCTACGCATCGAGATACGGAATTCTCAAAAGCTCCGGCTTCCTACTTCCGTTTACAACCCATTGAACCATTGAACCTTGTGATGCGAGACCGGTTGTTACTTTTGTTGCTGTTTGGCGTCGGTGTGGTTAAGATATGTTCGTATTCTTCTAAAGTAAATCCAAATTAATATCAGATGAAGAATTTGATGATGATGAACGAGATGAAGGTGGTTCCTTGGAACTGATGAAACACAAACACAATAGGAGGGACGTAGATGCTGTGGCTCGGCAGCGTTTACCTGATCCAATTTCTGTAGAAATTGTAGAGGCAGTGCATGTAGCCATGTCTCCAAAGCTGTTCTCACGATGTAAAGAAGTCTCTGATGAATGCACCTGCAGGCAAGTCGTTTGTATTCGTATTTACTTTCTTAAAAGTCGACTTCTCTGTTTCGGACAAGTTAACTGTGACCAGGAGATGGATATCAAGAATCGTACGCGCACGAAGTCCGCATATGAAGACCACCGAAACCACACCTGGGTAAAGAGATGTCGCCAGACGTCGTTGCTTGGTCAAAACCTGTGCGAATGCAGTCACTGTCTGTATGAAAAGGATGACTTTGAAACCTTGAAGAAGTTAACCCAAGAAGTTGTGGAGTTAAATCCACTTGAACCAACATTGTTTTGAAACTGGATGATATCTGTCAGTTACTTGCATTTACTTTTGATCTTACTTTATGTTAGTCCTCTGTACCTTTTGAAATTTTTCAATATAACTTTAGTGATGTTGTTCTTTTCAGAATAGTTTTCAGATCATGTATCTCATATTTATGTGTTTTACAGATGACTGAGCTGATGTCACTAACACACCTGGCCCTTATCACAGGTAATCTATTATTTTTTTTACCGTTCCATGATACCATTTGACGCTGTTACGAACGTTCTTTTGTTCCAATTTTGAACCATTATTTAGTAATTCGGATGCTATTGTGTATATCAAGCAACAATCGATCCCGAATTCAGTAGCATCAGATGAACAGACTGACGTTGACTATTAGTGTATGTTCCTCACTTCAACTCTACACAGGGTCCTAGTTATGAGGGTGTCATCATAGGTGTGGCTAACAAGCTGATTTATAGTGATGGTATCTCGCCGTGTTTGTTTGGTTCAGCCGCTGTGTTCAGTTAGACTAGAAGGTTTCGTTGTCAGAACCGCAAGGCACATGAATTGTATTGTAAACAGTTTACTGTGGCGTTGTAGATACATATTGGGATCCACTATTATACAATTTCCAAGGTCGTGACAGATAATCGAGATAATGGAAATTTGGTTTACAGTGGCTGCTAACGGGTCGTCTGCCGCATCGCATAACATTCATTGCAACCGCTGCCCGTTGGAATAAAGCGGGAGACATCAAGACGATGAGGTTGTTACAGACCACGAATCGTTTCATTTCCCTGAGCAAGGTTAGTAGGAGCCGGCTGCTGAATCGAAGTGTGCGCAACTATTCACGTTGTTGATTAGTTACGCGGATTCCTGTCTGCTCCATTTGTGATTTTGTTGGGGTGTTTGGTCCGCCTTTAAGGATGACATTTCTCGTGGCATCTGTGCCACGTTTTGTTGAATCGTACGCTGTTGTGACGCATGCTTAACGTTTCCCTGGTTTGCATTGACAGCCTTCAATCGATGTATTTGTTTCGATAGCGTACATGTAGTTGTTCAATGAGATCTACTTAGGAAAGATTGCCGTGCTTTGGTACGGAGTACAGTTTTCACTTCAGCTTGTTCATGCGATTCGGCTTCGTGGTCACCAGGGGATCTGAGAGAATCGGTTCGATTCACACCCTCTCGGCATGTCCTATTGGTCAACCATCGTTCTCCAGTTTCCCTCGTACACTGCCGAGACTTCTGTGTTTTTAAGGCTCGCCTTCTGAAACATATAAGCAAACAAAACTTTCTCGCACGGACGGCAGACTCTTTGAATTTCAACTGTTGCTGGATTTCAGAAACTAGAATCCGGGATAGTGGTAAACGTTTGGAACAGACAGTGCTTGCACCGTCTACTTGTTACTAGTTGTACGCCTTTGGTTACTCAGTGGTGCCGCTATCGACCATTCTGGAATAGGTGTCGTCCTCAGCACAACGGTCATAACCGCAATTATAGATTGGCTTCATGTTAACAGTAGACTGTGCCATCTGCTTGGCGGATTCTATTAAAGCCAGATGTAGGTGCTAAACGTGAAGTCTTTTTACTGCATTTGCTTATGCTCCAGCTGACTACTGCAGTGACGTTGGTATTTGGTAGGTCTATTCGGATGCAGCTTTTCTCCTCTGGTCGAAACACAGCCTTGATCTGGTCATTTTAGCCGTGGGTGCGAACGCCCAGGTTGGTCGCCGTGTTGATTCCGAGACTCGTTTCGGTGGCGAGTTTGGGCTGTTGTCACGTTGCTTGAATAATGGCTCGCGCATGTTGCAACTGTGCGTCGAGCTTGGACTATTTTTACCCAGTATTAGTTTTAAAAATGGTGCGCATCGCTGTTATGCTTATTGCTCCCTCCGAACCAGACCTGGTCTCATTTGGATCACATAGCTGTTAGTTGTAGGTGGTGTGACTGTTCTGCACTGTCGTTTCTATTGGGGAACATACTTAGATTCAGATCATGCTTTGATTTATTGTTGCTTTCTTACTTTCACTGAACAACGACCCCACCGGCCGCAGCGGCTGTGTTGTGAAACTAACCAGAACGTCGGCAGAGCATACATACCAAACTAACCTATAGTGTTGGCTTAGGAGTTTTAACGTGGGAGATCCCAACAGTTCTTGGACCTAAATCTTGCATGCAACACGGTGGTTCGTGAACTAAACAAACATTGGACCTGAGAGTAGTTTTGTAGTACTCGGAATTAAGGACTTCGAATAGCCCTTCGAAATCGTACTTGAATTGAAACCTCCCGCGTAAGTAATAAGGAGAAGACCTCGGACTGGTTGCAGTAAGCAGTTGTTATTCATGAGACAAGAACCGCATTTATAGATGTACATCAGTATTAAAGAAATCAGAGTCTGTCATTGGCTGATCATAATGGCACGCATAGTCAAAAACTGTAAGCTGATTGGTGCAATACAGAACAAAGAACTTAGCGAATAACGGAAGATGTAACATTGAAGCTGTTCGTTCAATCCTGATGTGGTATCTTAACGCGACGTTTGGATTGGTCCCTTGTTAATCTTCTGTTGTGTCGGGGTTTGGATAAACGCTGAATCGAGTCATTTTTCATCACAAGTCCTCATGGCAGCTCATTTAAAAAGTTTGAGAGGGATATCCGTTATAGAATGAGGCCCGATTGATGATCACGAGGATGACTGGCGGAAAAAGTCAAGAAACTGCAGTCCGCTTTTGCTTTAAGGAACATATGCCTACTCTTCGTGCTTATCCGCACTGTTGACCTAAGGCTTCCGTCTGCCTGCGAAACTGGGCTTGGCGGATGGCACGCTCATCCACAATAAGCCAAGAATGTTGGGCCGCCTGGTGGAATCCTGAGGTCGAGTTTAGCTGGCCTTCTGTTCCTCCTGTCTTACCGCGACGTACTTGCACTGTTCGGTAGACCTGTGTACGCTTAGCAAGGCTGAAGTCCGCTATCGCATTTCGGCCCTCAAACACAGAGCGGCTGGTTCAGACGACTTCTCAAAAAATGTGGGAGGCACTAGTAGATGCTTTGATCCGGTTGTTGCCACTTGTGCAGACGATAGAAGTCATTTATCTCCATTGGGGTCACTGCGTAATAGTTGCCATATTCAAGAAGAGAGCCACGGGCTCTTGCGAAGACTATTGGGGGATTAATTTGACCCTGGTCATAACCAAAGCCCTGGCATCCATCATACTTCGTTGATCCACTGCAATTGGGAGATGGAGTTTTCACGCTTCGTCGATTGTTTGAACGGCAACATGTGTGCCGCCAGCCAACAATTGCCTTATTTATCGATCATAGCAGTGCATTCGATTAAGTCGACCGGTCTGCACATTTCTAGTCGACTTAAACACAGGGTTGTACCGACCAAGTATGCGAACATACTGTCGGCGCTTTATTCCCGTATTTCAGCTCAGGATTAAGGTCTGTGGTAAACCTTCCGAACGTTTCAGCACCATGAGCGGTGCATGTCAAAACTGTTTACGTTCACTATTTCTGATTGTTTGGCCGAGTTGTCTGTGAAGTGAGTGCACTTAATGATGCGGGGCAGTGAAAGCCGTAAGGAAGCTGTCTTGCTGATGACGCCTTACTTTCACTTACAGCTCGGTTGTTTGTTTGCAAGGTGTAGGCGCCTTGATGTTGTATGTTTGAATATAGACGTAGCTATTTTTAGTAGTTAGGTCCACTTCCCCTCCCCTCCTCTATTTTCTTCTTTCTTCCTATATAAGTTTTTTTTTTTCTTCTTCGTGGTTGTGTGGCAGTCAAGCATCAGTGTGAACCACTGATGTATTGCTGTCTATGATGATGATGATGATGATTCATCGTCATAGACGAAACAACGGAGAACAATCCACAGCGTTTACAAAGTCTTGGCACGGGTTTCCTATCTGGTGGAAGACTTACTGGTGTTGATTGTGCTGACGAAAAGGTGTTTGGCAATTTTCGAGGGGCACAGACAATATTAGGCGCTATTCCGTACCTACTAAATATTTCAGAATTTCCTCAGCGACCTCAGCATACAAAGTACTTCTACAAGAGTGCTGTGATTACATAGATTTAATGTTAGATAATGAAGTCGGTTGTTGGCCGGTTTGTATACTCAGGAATTTGCTTCATCAGTGGTGGAGATATGAGGAACGAAAGAGAAGCTTGCGTCTCCAAGGTTATGGTGGTCTTCGCCAATCTAGAACGTCTCTGGCGACGGAGAAGCATCTTTGTGATGCCTAAGGGTGGCGTATATTAGGACGGCTGTACGAGTTGTGTTACCTTACATCTGCGAAACCAGGCCGTTCAGAGTAGACGGCGTGAATCACTTTCAGGTGTTCGACCATCGGAGTTTGTGTTCGATCGCTGATATCGAGTAGCACCAGTTGGTAATCAACGATGAGGTGAGGAAGGGGATATTTGTTTGTGATTTTCAGGCGAGTTTTTTTGTTCACTCTTCATTGGCGCACACGTTTCTGTAGTAAGATTGCCATTTAGTCATCTGCCCCATCAACCAATCACTTGCCCGTGACGCGCATTTTTTTGTGTCATGATATGAACTATGTGGCAACAGAAACAATAGGGAATCTTCTCGTAGCTGTGACAGTGGTCCAGCAATCGACAAGAACGAGATCGAGTTTTGCAGAATCTTCGGCGCTCTTTTCGCAACGAGTGGACCTTAGGCTCACATTGATGATGATATGAAGCAGTACTTTCGACGAGGAGACTGTCTTTCTACGGTTACTTCCTGCGTCTTGCTCAGTTAACGTGATCGTCCCATCTGGTCTCAGAACACGGTTTTTACAACAATTTCATCGCGACCATGTCAATATCATTCGAATGAAATCATTGGCACGCAGTTATGTGTACTGGCCTCACACGGACTTTGACATCGGGAAACCATGCAAAGGCTATTCTGCTTGTGCACTGGCTGCCAAATCCCCAGTGAAAGCTGAGTTGCAATCGTGGCCAATGCCTGAAAGCCGTGGATTCGCGTGCACATCGACTTCGCCGGACCAGTGAACGGCAAAAACTTATCGGTGCTTGTTGACGCATACAGCCAATGGCCGAGGAGTTTGCCTGATGGAAACAACGTCGGAAACCTCAACGATGCGGAAGCTGGGCGAAATATTCAACCGTTTCAGAATACCGGAGACAGTCGTGTCGCACAATGGAAATCGGTTTACTTGTGGTACATTCGTGGACTTAGGTAAGCGGAATGGTACTACTCACATACGATTAACGACTTACCATCCGCAATCAAATGGCCAGACTGAACGGTTTGTGGACACGTTCAAGGGGGCGCTTTGAAAAGTCAAATGGGAGGGACATACGACTGAAAAGAAATCTCCATCCGAATCTCTGATGAAGCGTAGACTGCGAGCAACGACTGATCCACTACATCCTTCCAAGCCACCGCTACATAACAGGAATTATCCTATGGAACGGCGGTTTATTAGAAAGCATGAAGCTCGATCGTGTTCCTTTGAGGTTGGTTAACCGGTACTTGCCAGGGACTACTGTGAGGTAGGAATTGCATCGTTACCCGGAGAATCCGAGGCAGTCGAAAGGCAGTACAGTATGAAGTTCAAATGGGCCCACATACCTGGATACGGCATTTTAATTAGATCAGACCGGTTGGGGAGCAAACGATCCATTCAGAAAATCGGTGGCTACCGCTGGAAGACATACTGGATAACGCCAAGAGACGTCAGAGGCGCAGAACGTTGAGACTCAGGAGAAGTCTCCAAACGTTTCCAGCACCTCGCTGATCAAGCCGCGCCAGGACCGCTGTGATTCCACTCCAAGTAATTCCTCATTCACACACCTATGATCATCGACCTCGAAGGGATGGTGCTGGGAGGCTTATCTGCTAATGAAACAGTTTATTGAAACCACGTTATATCGGTCGATCGATCCAGCTCCGGGTAGATTGATATATATCATCCCACTGTGCTAATCAGACTGCAGCCGTGCGATGGAACGCCTGTACGCCATCTGAACTGTGATGTGATTTGCTCTAACGACCTGACAGACATATATGACTGTCTCTTGATTGTCTATGCATCTGGCTGCCATAGAAAATCGTCTGGATTGAGTTGCTCCGCGTTATGTCGGCCATGTATAGTGATCGGTTCGCCCTATATACCCAGAGTTCCTGTGGCTTAATTTTGAATCGTTCTTCCAGCAAAAGGTGTTGCAGCGCTTCTTGTTCTTCTTCTTCTTCTTCTTCTCGGTCTTGAGTCAAGCGATTGAGCGCGTAACAAAAAGAACAATCCAATACGAATGTGCGGTCGGAGACTGACAGATGACCTGACGTAGGGAGATGAAGTTGTTCACCGTGAGGTGGGACACTGTCGGTCGGATTCGTCTCTTGTGTTGGGGCCGCTGCTGCTCATAAAGTTTGGTTTGAATGCTGGCTATTTGGGCTTAGTGGTTTGAATGTTTTCGTTTTTTGGCTGCAGTTGGCTGCAAATAATGGTGTTGTGCAGTGAAAGCCGTGAGGAAGTTGTTTTGCCAATGGTTCGTTACTTTCAGTTCTAGCTTGTTTGTTTGTTTGCAATGTGTGGGTACCTTGATTTTGGTTGTTTGAGTTTAGACGTTGTTGGTTTTAGTAGTATATCCTCCCTCTGACCTTTCCTGTCTGTTTTTGTTGTTGAAATTTTTCTTCATGGTTTCATGGCAATCAAGCATCCGCGGGAATCACTGATATATTGCTGTTCCTGAGGGTGATCTGATTAGCAGTAATCACCATTCAGTCCATCTTCATACTTATGCACAAGCGATAATACATACAGCTTTGAAGCATTTCAGGGTCATTCAACGAAGGTATCTCGAAAGCATGTAGCCGTGGTTTCTAATGTGGGTTTATACACTAACAGAGACCAAAGGATATGCTCGTTCACGTGCGCAGTCGCTCGATCGCTTGTTCATGAGTTGATAGCTAGTAACCGGAAGTTAAGTTATCTGCTTTCACATCAAAAGACGCTTGTCCCTGCCGTTTGATGTACCGAGTGTCTGTGTACTGTCACGCTGCTCAAGCTTATGAAGGAACGTCCGAGTCTTCCGATGCCCGAATTCGCTACCGCGCTAATCACAGATTATTTTCGTCTGATCGTTTTTGGCGAGCCGCTCAAGTGAATGCTGTCTGACTAAACTACTTGGACAAACAGGTTGTTTGTGGACTGTTCTCTTTTATGGGAAGTTCGTTTGAAGGATCGTTTTTAAACTTTGACGTAATGTTTCCGTTAATGTGATTATTTACCGGCGAGGTGTTTGTGGCATGCTGTTCAACGATTTTGGTGTCCACTAGAGAGAGAGACTAGACCACCAGAAACCCATGCAACTTTTCGGTACTCTTTCTACACGATGCTTGACAGTTTCCTACTTTTGATGTGATGATACGGCACAATTTCCACACCTCCATCGTTGTTTGGTTCCGTGAAATTTCGAGCTACTGATCGAGCATAAGGCCGACAACACACAGCGGCCTCTGTAAGGTTGCTTTTGAAGACAGTGTTACCGATCGTCTTCACAGGTCAGCGATGTTTTAAAAAGTTCAAAATCATGTTGCAAACATGGTAACTTCTCTTGTTAAAATCAAACGTCTGTCCAACTCTTGTGCCGGTATATTTTTTTCGCATGTTTAATCCATGGTGCTATGTTAGACTAGAACGACATGGGCATTCCCCAAGAGGCCCACTAGAATAGGTTAGGGGTTCAGTCTAGGTATCACCACGTTGTTGAGGCACTAAACAAAAATTCCTTACCTACTCGCAACAAGTATAACTTATTACGAATAGACATGATTCGACAGTGCTGTAAATCGCCGCCGTGGAATTGTTAACCGTCCACTCCGTTTCCAGAACGGACTATAAACATCAGACAGTATACTTTTCAACAATCGGACAGGTTTCGGTGTTAATGTTATGTCGGGCTTGACTGAAGTTGATTTGCGTTACAATTCGACCAGTTGATTCCGCTGCTGTAAGGCGCACCACTTGATTCATACTAGTTTGATGAGGGCTTGTTGAGCAAGACTAAAACGTCCGGCCAGCAGGCGGGGAGACCACATGTGCGATCTGCTTTCTCCTCGACCCAGTGATGCCCACCAACTGTTACCGCCAAAATCGTCTCGAAAATATGGAGCGCTGTTACTTGAGACTATCGAACAAAGCAATAATCATATGAGCAAAGTCAGTGAAACCGATCTCATCTGATGACACCACACACGAAAGCGTCAGTAATTGGTGCGTTTGTTTATGCCTCAAACATGGTTTCATCGTCGGCGGTAGGATAGTCGAATGCCAAACGTCATGTTGTCCGTCGCCAAATTCCTTTACAGACCAGCCAGTTTTCAACGCAACCCTGCTTTATGAAACAGCCACATTTCAGCGGCTACGTAACAATTATACTGATTACTCTTTCGGATTGGATCTCAAGTAACGTGTGGTCGCCAACACAGCTAACGAGGAAATTATGAAACAAACCGATACACCTAATTGGGCAAAATCAAGTTCACAATAAACTCCAATCTCTCATGAACAAGGGACAGGTTTGTCTCGTGACCGCGGTCTGTGTGGATACGGATGACATGGGCATGCGGTCCAATTGTAACCACTCTTCTTTTTCTACTTTTTCAATCGCTGCTGTTGTGCAGCAGATTGTGCGGGTTA
Organism: Paragonimus kellicotti; assembly: GCA_014220965.1. Taxonomy (NCBI): domain Eukaryota; kingdom Metazoa; phylum Platyhelminthes; class Trematoda; order Plagiorchiida; family Troglotrematidae; genus Paragonimus; species Paragonimus kellicotti. Next base: position 43,291 of record LOND01002869.1, on the reverse strand, counting down.
AACGATTTGGCGCCTGTCTACTCGGACCCAAGTACAGCATCCAGCTTGGCTCAGAACCGGAGTGAGAAAGTCAATCACCAGTGCAGTCATGTCGCATCTTGTCTTGAAAAATTATCGTGTTGGCTTCGAAGGTATTTCAGGTCGTATGTAAAGTTCCAATCTATCAAACCGAGGCTCTCGGACAGCGGATATTTTCGACGACCCAATCAATCGCTATCGGGTTACGTAACCCAGTTTATTCTCCAAAACAGTTCGTTCAGGTCTTACATCTTTACATTAGTGTGGTCTACACTACACTGTCTATACGCTGATAATCGACTCAGCCACTGAACGTAAACTCATCGCATCCAGGGCAGTGGATGGCGGACTACCGTGACTTGGATTTTGACCAGTTAAGTATCTCAGTTTAGCTTGTAACTCTGTAATTCCAGTTAGCCGATGCTGAATTATCGGAGTCATATTCGTCATGTTCCGATTTTTCTGATGTCAGTTCTTCCACGGGTTGTCGTCCTTGTCAATTCACATAGCCTCCACAATTTATCGTCCAAATCTTTTATTCATACACCGGGCTTCACTTACTTTTACTCGGTGCATTAAGAACCAACGCATAGTGCAGGCGTTCGAGGGAGATGTAGGGGTCAATTTTTGAGGTATTGCCAACAACATTACGCTCGAGCCAATCAAAGTCTGGCTGATTGACGAATCAAAGGCGGTCTGACGGTAACCGTGACACCGAGCCATAATAGCTCTCCAGAGTGACTTGAGACGAACAAAACCACATGATTGTTGCTTGGATAAATGAACATTCTGGTTTTCTTGTTGCAGTTTGTTCCCGTTCGGTATTATTACATTTCTATCAGCATAACTGGAGATGGTCTCTATCGGGGGCACGGAATAGAGGGAAAATCTGCGGTGCCGATGCATAGTGAATCTGAAAACACTGAGTTCCCTTTAACCACTTCATCAGAGCAGAAAGAAGACATATTGCGATATGTTAACATTTCATTTACTCTCATCAGTCGCAAACGTAAAACATGCTAGTTATATACATCATATAGATAAGGACAAACAGAGGACTAGACACACCTACAAGCACACCAATTATTATGTAATCACGACCATGGCAACCCGATAGGTTGCCTCAACCACTTTTGTGCACATAACGTCGGCTGGTAAGTTCGAATGAGCATCGCTTCGCAGAAAGCTAATAACTTCGGGTTTCGATTGCGCAACAATATCTTGAATGAGTTTAATGGGTCAACTTGGTGACCTGTTGTCATGATGTGTTTAGCAATCGATGACGTTGGATTTCGAGCCGTCAGTGCACCAAGTTGAGGCTGGTTGCATCATCTGTTGTTTCAACCACTTCGGGATGTGTTCGGCGACTCGCTGTGATAGTTGTCGATCTGTTCTGCCTATGTAAACGTCACTGCAACTGCAAGTGAACTGGTACACAACATGGGAGACAGAACAGTTTGACAAACTACTTTCGCGATTGCGGAGAACTGGTCCTCTGGTGGTTTGAAATAAGCGCAACTGCGCAGCCGCATACGTTCGAGCCAGAGCTTTATGTCGTTGGCTAGATGGTCACCTTTGAATGGCAAGAATAGGAAAACATCCTTCTTTTGAGCCGTCAGTATGGGCTCAGTGCTCTTCTTCACCGTATTATGTGCCTCAATGAATTTGTCGGGGTATCCATTTGCTAGTAAAGTTTGTCTCAGCAACTCCTGTTCTGTCTGCAGAGTATCCGGGGTGCAAATACGCCTGGCTCTATGAAACAGTGTCTTAACCAAACCCCGTTTGTATGCAATAGGAGCAAAGCTGGAAAACTGAAGATATTGACCACCCCATGTCGCTTTGCGGTGAACTGAGCGCTGTAACGTGCCATCCGCACGTCTAGTAATGAGTACATCCAAAAACTGTTGTTCGTTTCAACTTCGTGAGATAAAGATAGGTTGGGATGAATATTATTAAGAAAGTTGAAAAACAAGTCAAAATGAGTAACATCAGTAAAAATTAAAATATCATCAACGTATCGTTTGTACAATAACGATTCGGCTATATAATCCGGGACTTGCCGCTCAATCATTCCTAAGATGTCCGCTAGTGTTGGACCTAACGGACTACCCATAGCAACACCGTCTATCTGTTTGTAAGCAAGTCCCTCAAAATCGAAACGAATGTTTTCCTGTACATAACAAAATAAGATCTTTGAGGTATTCAAGTGGAACACCTATATCACAGTTCTGACTCGAGATAAAATCACATAAAAATCAACTGTCTCACGAAGGGGAACATTTGTAAAAAGAGAATCAACATCCATGGAATACATTACTTGGGTACTCACCGAAATGTTTTCAACTTGGTGCACTGACGGCTCGAAATCCAACGTCATCGATTGCTAAACACATCATGACAACAGGTCACCAAGTTGACCCATTAAACTCATTCAAGATATTGTTGCGCAATCGAAACCCGAAGTTATTAGCTTTCTGCGAAGCGATGCTCATTCGAACTTACCAGCCGACGTTATGTGCACAAAAGTGGTTGAGGCAACCTATCGGGTTGCCATGGTCGTGATTACATAATAATTGATGTGCTTGTAGATGTGTCTAGTCCCTGTTTGTCCTATCTATATGATGTATATAACTAGCATGTTTTACGTTTGCGACTGATGAGAGTAAATGAAATGTTAACATATCGCAATATATGTCTTCTTTCTGCTCTGATGAATATGGTGCATCGTTTAACGTACTTGCCTATGGAATTGGAATTCTGTGACAGCATTTAGGGATAAACGCACGGACTTGTGGAATACGTGTCGTCACTGGCTTTGGGGTTTCGCTAAAACAAGGAGCATCAAAACAAAAATTCCAAAATGGGCACTTTGAACGTTTACGTGCCCTCCTGCATTGCCAGTCCACAGTCACACTGTGACAAGTAAAAACTAACTTTTGATCTGACGTTCCCGAACTTCAGTAATTATTGTACAGATAAGTACCTGTCGAGCGTAATTGTGAAACTATGAAACAGTAGTTTGTCGTCACTAATTTTTGTTTGCAACGCCAGTGGAATACGACATCTAAGGTATGTATCAATCAACCTCAGCGTACCTGGCTCATTCAGTATGTTGTAAACAATTCAGCTTGTTTCTCACCTCTGCGCACTCGGTTGTGTCAATCCGTGGTGTCTTATTCCATTATCTGGTTTGTCCGTCGATTGTTTCCGATCACAATGAGCCTAACTGTTCACTTGACCGTAACAGTTTGTGAACAAATCTCTGTCTAATGCAGAGGGCAGACCGTTTGTGCGGTCGTCCGTGTATACTTGATCTAGGCCAGACATATCAGTTTCCTCGTCTACTCTGTCACCGGACTGGTTCCGACAAGATTGCACATTTTTCATGAGTAACTGCCACGGTTGTTTTACAAGCGAATCGTTCATTTGGGTGGACTGTGCTTTTTTTGTACACGCACACTGGTATAGTATACTAGCACCTCACCCGTCAGTTGCGTGTTAACCATCCGCATTCATGCATACTGTCTAACAATAATATTTCCATATTTTCAATTTAACCCTCCGTGTTTTACGTAGCGTTTTCCATCAATGTAACTTTGAATTTTCGTATTTTGGTATTCTTGCTGAACGAATGTATTTTATTGGCTTCGTCGATATTCTGTTTGGTTCATTTTTCGTCAGGTGCAAGTTCTGGTATCGGTAAAGCAACGGCCGTCCTTTTTGCCAGATTAGGCTCACGTCTTGCTCTTGTGGCGCGTGATGAACAACGATTGAAAGAAACAGTGGCTGAATGCAAAGCAGTCAACCAAACACAGCATCCCTCGGATAAAGAGCCGTACATCTACGTTACTGCCGATTTGCTTGATCCCATACAAATTGAGGCTGCGTTTTCCAAAACCATGGCACATTTCAATCAGTTGAACATTCTGGTTGGTTTGGTTTATTTTGTTCTCTATCTGTGTTAGATGTCATATACACATTGTTCTCATGATTCCGTATTCGGATTCTCAATTGTTTGGGTTTTATTGTCGAAGGGAACGCGTTGATTTTTGCCACCCAGATGGTTCCAAACAATGGGCACTATACCCTGTTCTGATAATTATGGAAGTCTTGGATTGGACCAACGTTTTTAATCGCAACAGCAACCATGTTCACATTCTACCTCTTACAGAGCCCAGTCTCATGGTATCTCTTGCTGGTCCGAAGCGTCGCCAACGAGTTCAGCCGATCGAGTTTCACATGATTTTCTCCTTCGCCATCTCCAACTCAGTGCTGATCGAACTAAAATCAATCATTGGATCTACCCGTTTTATTTGTCAAATGTGTTGTCAAGCCTATCGTTTGTTAAAACTCCAGTGTGCATCATAATCACCGTAAGCCCAGTGGGACTGGATCCGTGTGATATGGTTCGACAGCAGCCATGTGACTCGTTATCGCAGGCTCTTTATTTCATCTCATCCGACCTACAACCACATGAGACCTTACGGCGTTCTCGGTTGTCCGCCCTTCCTCATACCGCCGCCGATCAAATTGGAAGGCTGATGCCACATTTGGATGCGTGTTATGAACCGCACAGACAACGCGCAACATACCGTACAGTGCAAATCAAATCTAGCCTTCTTTTTGTAAACGAAATTTGGTCTCGAGACAGCGTGTGCACAAGTTGGCGCACCGGAACGAGCGTAGTTTTTACGTAAATACTCGGATTTCATACAGATCCGTATGACACTTTCTTCCGTACCACGGGCAATCGGTCGATCGATCGATCAGGTGTTGTTTGCTTGTCTTCCGATGTGGCGCCCACGTAAAAGCGCACAATCGTGCATTCCAATTGCCCAGGCTCTTTGGGGTGATAAATATCGGTGCGTTCCTTTCGACGAAAAGGCAGTGAATTGAGCTAGTTCATCCGTGCACAGAATCCTGTCCCGGTTAAACAGTGTCCACCATGGGATGGGGTGACTGTATTCATTGAACCTAACTCTTAACCAATTTATCAAGGTATATTTGCGTCTCATATCGTCCACTTTTTTAGTATACCTACTCGAGAGGTTTTATCAGTTAACTAGCGGTGATCGTTGGAGAATCTTGGCGAAACATTCGGGTTCGTTGCACAGAGCATCCATCATGCGCTCACACACTGCCACTTCCAAATTTTTTCAACGTAATTCCTGGCCGATTCTAGCGGTACATGCCGGACATCTGAAAGCCAAGCGTTGAAACTCCTGATATCCTCAGTTGTATTGCGACAAGATTCCACGCCCATACAAACCAGCTCTATTTGTTGCTATTTGATAAAATAGGACAAAGTCATGTTTATCGACTTGGCACACTCGGCGTGAGCCTGTGCACATTTGACGCGTCTGAAGCGATCCGGCGATCAATGTTCGACTGATCGATCGGTTGCGATGCGGCGGCTAGCTTCACTTGTGTGTCCGAATTCCAGGTCATGTTGTGGTAACTGCGTCTGGTGAGGCGATTCGAACTTGTTGCGTACGTAATTGATTTTTCCGAAAGTACGCGGAACGCTTGTGATCGACGCAGCGTCGGTTGTCGAGTTTACGGTGGTCACAACTGCCGCATTTCCCGGAGCTGTGGTCTGGGAAATAAAATTCGATCCCGATCCAAGAGTTTAATCAACGGGTGCGTCTCCTAACCGAGTCGGATTGGACGGACGAGCATAACACACCGATGAAACCACAGCCAAATTAGCTGATTGTGAGTATGAATTTATCGATTCTATCCCCTCCCATCAAAGCATCTACACTTTCAGTTTGTACAGCCCTAGGGAAGTCAGTTTGCGAACAAACACGGTGCTTGTAAGAAGTATGTTACGCCCCTTATTTCACTGAGTTCGATCAGTACTCAGCCGCCCTTTTGAGTTTTGTCTACATACATTATTGTCTCGTTAATCGTAATATATCTTGAAATTGGACACTTTACTCTCCATTTAGTCGTCTAAATATCCTTTGCGATCAGCAACCTGTTGCGAACGCTTCGGCGTCTATTTTGACAAGTTAGTTACACCTGTGTGTCGCCAGCTTCTGTAGCAAAAGTGTGATTCCTAACTCCATGTTGATTGTCGAATTCGTAGAGTTTGGTCACGGCTATTACAAACTGTTCGATTTGGTGGCACTGTGGATGCAATGATTTCGTTTCGTCCCATTCCGTTTTGTTCTAGGTGAACAATGCTGGCTTCATGCCTCAAGACAACATTGAGACTGTGTCTATGCAACATTTCGAGCAAACCATGAAAGTCAATTTATATTCAGCGGTCCTGCTGACGCATCTGGCTGTACCCGCTTCTGACTGCCACCAAGGGCACGGTGGTCAACGTGTCCAGTGTCTGCGGGACTCGTTCCGTAAGTTGAGTGCTGTTAGTTTATGCTCCATATGTATGTCTAATACGCATAACTAACGTGTTGAGCTTACGATGATGTCACAGCTGTGCACATTAAGGAGTCAGTCTTTTCATAAGACAATATACTTTTATGCCCCTTTTTATGTAGCAGTGTTAGATTTAATTTTCCTTGGAGTTATCTCTCATGCTTATCAGACACTTTACTAAAATGATCATGATTGCAACACGGACTACCGTTATCCTCAGAAATTTGGTTTCAGACCACCACTTCCTGAAGTGTTTCCGCTTAGATTTCACAACTTGACAGTATTAGGGTCACTTGTTGTTCAGTAGGCTATTTCGCAGCTATCGTCAGTCTACAGCAATGACTGAAAAATGACATTTTCCACAATGCGTGGTCTGACTTGAGTCATATAACCCTATTCTACTTGCCCATCGATTGTGCACATACTCCAACGGTCTTATGGACCCGTTTTTAGTAGTTGACGTTTAATATCATTTTTAACCGTCCATGTAGGTCTCACTTTTATGTCAGTCTGATCAAGATAGTAACCCCTGATTCGCAATCTTTCCCGGAATTATTGCGCAGGTTATCTAAAGTCATATTTTTTAGGCTCAATGATCTTACAAAATTACTAATTTCATCGACCCTCTATCACGTAATTTCGCTTTCCTGCTCATTTGTTCTCGCCACTTAGAACTGGAGGTCTAAACTACCCCGTCCTTGATTTCTGTTTGCGTCTAGTGAACTTTCTGGAGTGACCGCTGAAACTTTTATGTCACTCACCATCCAGCTTGTTCACAATGGTTTTGTTTGCCTGGTTATTTTTTCACTTTGTTTAACATTTAGTCAGTCGATGAGTAGATGATACCGTCATGTTCTACCACATTTGATTATTTGATAACAAATCTACCTTAGTGCCAGGATTGCCAGTGTGTCTTACATACATATCAGACTGTTCATATCGTTTTGTGTCATTCTGAACTGCAGGTTGGTTTGTCAGATAATTCTGGCGACGTGTGTGTGCCAACTTTGATTAGTTGTGACTTCAATGCTATCCTTTTCCCGCTCTATCATTGATTGGTGTGTCGGAGGGACTAGAATAATTGAGGGATGAACCAAAGTGAAAACAGGAAGTCTATGTGGAAGTTAAACTACGTCACTGTTTGAGCAACGGACGTTTTGCGGAGCTTTCCGATAGTTTGTGTCGTCCATTGGTCGACCTGAGAAACCATATTCAAAGTCTTTGTTCCGATTACTTAATTTTCCAAGTAGTGTAATGTAAATGGCAATTATTCACAGTCTGTGATTCTATGATTTTATCCTGTTGGATGGAGCCAGGGTGCTAGATAGTCTAGCTTGAAAGTCAGATGTCTTCTTTTTCTATGCGCAGACTTATTTGGACTTACCTCATTCACCATGGATATCCTTGCTGTCGATGATGTGCCACTGATTGCAGTCGATTGTTGGGTGACCATACTGCCTTTCAGTACTGTTATCTTTTGAGGATGGAATGTAACTGTGCTGTCGCAATCAAGATGGCTTTTGCTGTATATTTGTACAGTCATGCTACCTCACTCTAGCACGGTTTCAGCTGCGCCATTCTATGTTTGTCTTCGCTTTCCATGACTACATCGTTGGCCTGCCCCACTGTTGCATTTGAAACAGAGGTGCTTGTGCTCTTTGGGGATACAAAACATTTTGTTCCTCGTTTAAACAACGGCACTGATACTTCCCGTTCATTTATGCTGCTGTAAGGGATTAACTTGCGAAACCTAATCTGGAACCTTCGACTCAACAACCTTTCTGTGGGACTAATGCTTCACAACTGTGATCAGTAAGTCAACAAGATGTAAAGTTTATCTAGACGATTCTATTTTGAACCAATGACTCACTAGTCTAACTCACTTAGAAGTGAGAAGATAATCTACTTCGGGACGCAGTGCATAAGACTCTGATTTCTGAGTCCGTTTATTGCTGCAAACAGTAGTTTTATCGACATGTGTGCCGAGCTCTCAAGTTGTTCTAAATGTCTTTCTAGCGTATGAGATATTGCTCTAGAGATCACCATCAACCGCTAGGCGATTGAGGCGAAAGTATATTTGAAGGTATGTTGTCTGGATCTCTTACGTTAGTGCTGCAATTTTTCTGTCATGTACGCACGTGGGCGTGCTGCACTATCCGCGCACTTTTCCGTAGTCAGTGACTCGACATTCAGCCCAGAAGCTCATGCAGCATTTTCTTTTGCTGTTCCCTTTTTGCCTCTCCGGCTTGGTTGGTCATAAAGCAACCGAAGTCCCAGTCACTATGACTTCCCATTTTAAGGCAGCGCACAAGCCTGTCCACCAAGTCATAGTGGACTGAGCACTTGGGAGTAGTCCTGACCTTAGCTCATTCAGCTGCGGATGATAGCGGTAGTGTGTTTACTTGTGACGTTCCCAACGATGTTCAGTCGGAAACTGGAGTCACTTTGGAGTTTAAAGTACTAAGACGTAATAGAACTTAGGGTCCAGACCTTTTCGTCGACTTTTTTCAAAATTGATGGTAAGTGACTGCTGATTAGACTGATTGCACTTCTTCGTTTCGTATTGGAGATAAGTTAAGTGTCTCGTGTTTGGCGCCTGTCAAAGGTCATTCGGAGAACAGCGCATGAGGGGCATTACCTCTATCGCATGAACGATACGGATCTCGTAATGTCTTTGCTTTTGAAACCTAGAACGAACCACATACGAGAAGAACACGCAAGTATCCGTCCATATTGCGGCTGCATCCATCATATCTTCACCTGTCAATCGTCACTGGAGCACCGACCCACCTTTCGTTAGCTAACGGTCATAGTATTTGTAGTTCTGAAGACTGTTTTTGATTCGGCTACCCGACATTCTTTTTAGATCGGTTGCCATCGCAGGTATGCCTCCGTAAAGTATGTCAACTTATTTAAACCGTTGTATGCCCGTTCTGAGTGTGGAGTGTACTTATTGGTGTCCACAAGGAGAACGAACATACGTTGTGTAGTCGCCAATCTCCATCATTTGTGGCGTCACACAGATATCCGTCTGTCTGTTAAAGAGAGAATGTACAATGCGTGTGCACGCTCAGTTTTGCTCTATGGATCAGAAGCCTGGTCCATTCGTGTGGAAGATGCATACTAACTGTCGGTATTCGATCACCGTTTTCCCCGCCAGTTAGGTTGTATCAAATTTTCTGACTGTGTGAGCAACTCGGCACTCCGCCGGTTCGTATGTGCCGGTTCGCGACCGATAACCGAGATGGTAAAATGCACGATCTTTGTTGGTTGGTCCACGTACCCCATATGCTCACGGATTGTCTGCTACACCGTGCGTTGTTCTGTGTGACTGCTGCTGTTTAGAAGATGTAGTAATGGGCGGGAAAGCTCTGCTCGCCTCATTTAAAATTATTGATAGATGCCGTCTGCTGTGAAGTTCACAACTCTCCAAACCACGCTGGTTGGGAACATTCTCTGGCATAGTTGCATGTCAATCAATTCCGAATTTGTATCCGTAACATCATTGTGTCTTCTTTTTTCTCGCTTCGGGCTTCACTATCTTCTGTCTTCTTGTTCTCCGTTTTCCTTCACTCTCTTGTTCTCGGTACATATGTATTGATATCTTACTCTACTACTTCGTGAATCTTTGTCAAAACAAGACCAGCGACAATCCTTACCTGTACGGTTGAAACCTGATGTTAAATCGCCCCGCACGGGTAAGCAGAACACGGTTGGTAAGCCACCAAGTACAGAATGTATTGATTGGTTCGATGGTACAGGTATATAAGAGATGAATAACCAAAAGCAAACGATCAATAACCAACTGACGAATCGGTAAGCATTTGTACACGTGATTGGTTAGTTTGTAGCGTGACTTATCTGGCATAATTTAGGACGTCATTGCGTGGGCGTGTAAGCACATGACTGTCTGTCCAATTCTGATCCAAGACCTGATAGTGATGATGATGGACCACTGTCAGTGTCAATGACTGCCGAGCTTATAATGCACTTGAGTAGGGCTCAATGTTGAATGTGTGTTTATAGGTATTTTGGAAACCAAGCATACATCAAACGTGATTAGTGAGAGCCTCAACTGTAATTCCTTTATAGTATGACGTGTTGGCCAAGCCTAACTCTTTTTGATCAGCAACAGGTAAACACCGTACGTTTTCCTAAATGACCCATCCGTCTGCTTTTGTCCCCTGTTTCCTGAAGTTTCCCAACGTGCTTTCATATTGCGTGAGCAAGGCTGGCCTAGACCAGTTCACAAAGTGTGCTGCTTTGGGTAAGTTGTACCTATGTTCTTCATATGTCTGACTTATTTACAGTGAGGCCAATTGTCTTTTAATGTTCATCATTCCTCGTTAGATTCTCATTTTGGTGGGCCTTTTTATTTTCCACTCGGCACATGCATTACAGCCAATATTTTTCGGCTTTCAGTGCACTCAGAGCCTATTGGAGCCCATGCGTAATCATCAACAATGGTGATTTATCATGCTAAGTTCATCATCACCCCCAAAATGTTTGTGATACCGATCAGAAGTTACCAATCTTCCTACTGTGACGTGATCCTTACCTAATTACGCTCCCACATTAGTTTTACGTTTCCATCAACTTGAGATTATTATTGGTAACTGGCACATATTGCCGCCTTTCTCTCCGCACCCTCGGACAAGTTGGTTAGCAAACTTCTTTGGTGAGTAATCTCTCAAGTCCTGAAGCCTACTTCATCTGGCAGACGCGAATCTGTTTTTCTAAACCAGTTGTTTTCCTATGTTCATATCTGGACAACTGTGGATGAGTTTTTTGGTTTCTGGTAACTCCGAAGACAGATTTCACGGTCACGCTGGAACGAGTGTTACAATGCTTATTTCATTGACTCCTGGTAACACAGTCCTCTGTACCCTGTGATATCCAGTACATCGGCCAACGTCAATTTGTGAAAATCAGAGATGCGTCGTTTATTCATTATCTCGGAGTACGCCTCAACGGACCAGTTCTGTTACTACCAAAAGTGCTTTCTGTGTGACGGTCGTCGAGCAGGCGAAACATTCAAGCATCGTCATACTTTCCTTTGGTATGAAAGTTCATCTTGGTTGGCTTTCTCCGTCTGAATGGCGGCTTGATGATATGTTTGGCGTCCGAGCACAACTCCCTGGTAATGTAGAATGACTGTTGCAGTTATGTGCATCTCACGTTCTCTACATTTCGAGCTCGCATTTGGACCCACAAAAAAGCACTGTGTCACGAGGAAATCACGTCATGCATCTCAGTCATGGACACAAATAGATCAACTAACAACTGATTACAGGTGGCGTCACTCTGTTGAAGACTATTTGTATTATCTAGGCAACTATCTGGACTGAGATCATGCAGTTATGGGCACCCGTTTCGCTCTGTCACCTGCCAGGTATGCATATTATTTAACATGAAGGCGACCACATAACGTGACAAGCGTGCCACGATATTTGAGGGAAAAAATTGGATTGTGCGAGGTAAAGAAGGAAAATATGGAGGAACAGACGCACATGGAGATTCGCAACACAAGAGCCGTCGACTCCTGTTTCTCACCATATCAGACGGCATCATCAACGAAAGTTACTCAGTGTCCCTCGGACCGTAGTCAAAAACCTGGGAGCTCCTCATTGAAGCAACCTTCGGTGTAAGTGCTTTCGTGTCCCGAGCCAAAGTCACATATTGGCCTCCAAGCTCCCGCTTCCAGCCGAACCCACCACTCGCAAACGAGACACGGTATGGCCAGTGGTGAACTGGCATTCATAAGACGTGACGAAACCAACGAAGCCTGTTAGACGAGATCCTCATGATTGAGGGTCGACAGACTCTATCCTTATGGAAGACACGCTAGTGAACTCAGTCTCTGCCGACGTGATGTTCTCACCACACGCTGCTAACGATCTGGAGACACCAATGATTGAAAATAGGCACTCTTGAACATTCTCTGCGCGAATGGACCAGGTTTCACAGCACCACAATAGGACCGTTCTTACAGTCGGTCTTTCACAAAATCCTAGGATCATGCAGACGCTACAGATGGCGTAAGTTAGGAAAGCCATCCCAACCTTGGCTATACAATTGGTAGTTTAATCGGACATTCCGCCAGCGGTGATGCAGTTCTCAAGTTACGTAGACTTCTCAATCATTCCCAGTGGCTTACCACTAGTGGGCGAGAGCATGTGCAGAGTCCTGCCAAGTTTAAAATTGCACGTTGCACTTAGATGTTGCAACTGTCATACAAGACTGTCGAAATGAAACCCCCAATCGGTCTATGATGTTCTGGATTATCCAGGAACCCTCACTTATCAAAGCAATATCCTCTCTGAAAACATTTCTATAATATCATACTCGCAATCTGTTATGGTGCACTGCAAGGTCTCGTCTGCTGCAATGTTGAACGGGAAAGGGGGGGTTGACCATCTTGTCGACAATATGCTGTTATAAGTCCCAACCGGGCTTGAGGTTTGATGGTAAATTGCTTTCCGAATGTCAATAGATCTCTCGAGCGTATGCTTTCTCGGTAGACAGTCCAAGCTCTGTCGACTGAAGCGAAAACCCGTTTGACGCCTAAATTGACGATTGTCGGTGGAGTATGGAAATATTGTCGATGTATTTACGGCTAGAGCTAAGCCTAGCACGCTCCTCGCGCATATTTTGTCCGCGCGTTTCTCCTAGTCTACGGTGTACAGTTGCTGTAAGCGATTCCGACGTGGCGAGAATCATGCTTATTTCTTGGTGGTCTACACACGAAGTGTGTGAGCCCTCCTTTTTGATGGGAATAATGTCAACCGAAATCCAGTCAACGACCTGGTACAACGCCTGACATGGAACGTTCGACATGGTCAGCGGTTCCAACTTTGTCAGCAACGTTTATCTCGGTGTCACCGACACATTACCTATTTCATTGTTTGACATGGCTATTGGCAACGAACATTGTCATATCAACTACTCAGGTTTCATTACACACTTCTACGCGATTTGTCAAGAGAAATGACTGCACAGCATACCGAACAAGGCATCGTGCTCCGACTCCGTCACACGAGCTAAGCGGTACACATTCGTCGAGATTTGTACAGCTTCATCGAGCAAGGTAATTACAAGTCAAGGATTACTCTCACATTAACCTATCCGTCCGTCATACCCCGCAAGCTTCCACGGTTTCAATTGTTGATTCACAACCGTCAAATACATTTCCACTTGGCCATCATGATTTTGATAAGCCAAACATTTTGTTATCTAGATTGTTATTCACGTATTTGGTACATTCCTTTGGACGTTTTATTGGTTACATGTAACTTTTGCGCCAATACCACTATACATCGCGACTCCCTCATACTTTCTTCCGGAGTTCCAAACAAGCAAAGTAGTCTTGCGAACTGGTTTTTATCCGCTGTTAGGCTAACTATTCAGGTTAGCGTCAAGACGTTCGAGTGATCTCATAGAAACTCAGCGTTTAGCAGCTGAACGAGCAGCAGTATCACACGGAGCAGCACCACACTTATGTATTATATGCTGTATATGGGTTCGGTATGCCCTTGTGGACTAGCGCGCTTTGGTATGTCCCGACCGGTTCAGATGTGTCAGTTTGAGTTTGACGATAAAGTGGTTTTTCATTAAAGCGCATTGCAAATATGACATATTGGCGCGTAATCGGAATTCACATGGGTTCTACACTCTGGCTTTTACCTCCATAGAAGTGTCCACGCCACCGATAACTGGCGGCTATGTGGTCAGTCTGTGTCCACGATTGACTTGGCGATGGAGGTCGCCAGGTGATGCATTGGCGTCTGTATCTTTTCCCATTTAATATGTCTCACCATCACTTTCGCTTGCCTCCATTTCAATTTAAAGTGTCCCATAGAGGTTAACTAGGTTTCAACGGCCATTTGGATCGCACAGCTAATGTGCACATGGGTAGTATTGTAAACACGGATTGGTTGACTCTTGCAGAATGGGAGGACGCAGTCCCACCGGGTGCAGAAAATAAACAGACTTAGTTCGCCTGGACCCAGTTACCTGGGTCATCTCAAATTCGCAGGTTTTATCCCCGAAGAAATTTGAGGAACGAAGCAATCGTCACATAAAATGTATGCTTAAGCACGATTTCATTCGATCTTTTCAGTTACATAGGCGAAATGGGGTGAAAACATTTCGACGTCTGGGAGCCTATGGGCAAAATTCTTAAAGTGACAAATCATCATTCGATCGTGTGAACAAAAATAATGATATTAAATATTGATGTAGGTGTAGAGTGGGAACAAAACATAAAGAAATGAGAATTGGAAGAACACTTATCGCGAGGTTGGTTCCTGGCTCTTTGGTTCGTACGCCCAATGCTAGTGCGAATCAGTAGTCGTAACAAGAAAATGATGTGTATGCAAGCAAACTTTATTTATTGATTTGCTCGCCTTACACAAACAGACTTCAGTTCAACAAGTAAAGGCGCTAGAGAACCTTTAACATAACCGTACGCCAGCCCCCAAAGAGGACGGAAACTCCAGTCGACCTTCAGAATTCAAACAAGCGTCAGACTGGTTGGGCGGCGTTCCCAACGGCAATGGCTAAAACATTGTTATTCTAGTGAATGTAGCCTACAGTAGTGAAGATGACGCGGATTCATTATACAGTCACGAGTAAAACTGCGATACCTACGCCAACACACTAACTTTGATGTTAGTGGTTTGTAGTAAATTTACATTCACAAGATAATGTAAACAGGCACGGTGGTACTGGTAAGGCAACTCTCACGTCGCAGGGAGTTTAGGATTTTGGGGACGTCGAAGGTGATCTCACTACATCAGCCTCTTCTAATATAAGAAACCTTCTACCTATAAATTTTAATCCTAGGCAACAGCTGCTGTCTTGCTGGCCAGCCGCGCGCGAGCCACCCAACCTGAAAACGCCTCCTGAGGACGTGACAGGGGGTGTGATTTCCTCATTGCGCAGGCACAGAGTGCTACGGCGTTCAAGGTTGTTCTTGGGCCCAGCAACTATTGCTATGCATCGCGTTAAACCTGGAAATAAGAAAAGATGAAGTACCTGAACGTTGGGGAAAAAGGCACATATCCACCACAGCGCGTTATCTGCAGAGCCTGGTAATATTTACAGTGGTATGCGAGTGTGTTCTGTGAATTATGAGCTAGGGAAGTGTACCCGAGAGTACCTGTTAGTTGCTGGTCCACACACGCGTGATGTACACAGTGGATTATCGACTATACAATAAATGCAGAATAGAAAAATAGGCCATTTGAGATAGTCCGCGGAAAAGTGGACATACTTCTTCAGGCGGGTCTTAAGTTGAGGAGGGAGCTCGTCGGGGATAGACGTGGAAGGCAAAGCCAAGGCTGACTTGGAGTTGAAGTGGATGAGGACAGCTCGGATGATGCTTGTGTTGTCAAACTCGGGAGTGAGTCGGTGAAAGCAGGTTTAAGGCGGTCAATGGAGACCGTGAGGTGTTGACCGAAACTGTCGATCACGTAAGTTTTGCAGACCGTTTAATGACACGAAACGGTTGTTGCAGCGGTTTCTTGACAGAGTCTGTTCGCAGAAATACGAACTCACAAGTGCTGAGTTCTTTAGGAACGTAAGACGAGGGTTGTTGAATACGTGTAGCACTCGCTTGTAGCGACCGCATGTAATTGGCTAGTCTGTTGGCGTAGTCCTGGAGCGTCGACAACAGCTTTGCTTGACGGTTGAAAAAAGTCAGCTGTGAAGCTAATTTGGAAATCATGTTTGGCTTCGTTTGGACTACAGTTTGTCGGGGTATATACCACAACAAGTTGCCAAGGTTTGTGATAATCGCCTGTGGACACTCTGACCGTACCTTTAAGTCTGCTAGCACAAAGACAGCTGTTGACGGAAATCCAGTCAAGCGACATCTTCCCTGCTGATGCGCTTAGAGCCATTCCAACACCGGTTTGGCCAGTGGTCTGAGTCGCTGGGTTTTCAGACAAGCGTAAGCTTGAATGGCTGACGATAATTGGAGGTACATCGCTTCGTTAGAGTCTCAAAGCCGTGCTTCAGCAGTACAGCATATGTCGATGGAGCTTGTCTGTGGCATATGTACAAGAGCTACCGGTTGACCAGTCTACTTTAGTGTTCGAACGGCAAAGGTGAAAAAACTTAAATGATGTTCTGGAGTCGAGTAAGTTTTTGTCTATCTTGCAAAATTTCCCCGTGGTGTTTGGTACACTGCTGTTATAGCCATGATTTCTCTCACGTGCTACAAATAAGTCTGATATCTGTTCGTAACCAATGTTTGGGAATTATCAAGTGAGGAATCATGTGACAAACCGAATGCTAATAAAACATTGTTTCGTTGCGGTATAGCGTGACACGGAAGCAAAACCAGCCGCCGACACCTCGGCCAAGGAGTTACGACGAGAGGACGATACAAAATTCACAATTAATTCTGGTTCGGAAGTTCGTACTGGTGGGCGCAGGGTACTTCTCGGTTGCCCTCACGGGATGTCAACCGGGACTTTTAAACCAATAGGAACTCAACCCGCAAGACAGCGGGGCGAAACGCAGAGTTCACCGTCCATTGTGGGCCTGTATCGAATGGTGATTCGGCTCATGCGCCCTTCGAATAGCTTCCATTCATCCGGGATGCTGTTGTAACTGGATCTACGGCCTACGAGCGCGTAAACGGAATGAAATAACGGTCAATGAAACGGCGGATAACAGCACGACGGATAACGGTAATGAACGACGGAGTATACGCGGTCAGTTAGTCTCTTCCCGGCCAACCCATCCACCCGAGGCTACCGCATGAACACAGGAAAAAGACTGGCCTTCAAACAGAGCTTTATGTCGCTCAGCCCGAAGACAACATGGTCAAACCCGTTCGTATTTATAGGGTTTGCGACTAGCAACAAAGCAAGGTCAAAAGAATGGACCAGACAAAAGTCCAGACAGTGCCGAGTAGGCGTGTAGTCGGGATGACAACAACAGTTGTCACGAGTGGCTGAGGACGTTCGTGAAGACCGGAAAAGCACACGACCATGGTAACGCTGGTCACTCACAAGTGTACTTCGTTAATCTTCTTGTCACACAATATTTTCGGGGAACTGGCGACTTCCCTGACAGATGCTCATTGCATTTCCCCCTCTCAGGAGGCTGAGACAAAAGCATCTCAGTAGTTCAAGGATTCACCAAGGAGGGCAGATCTGATGTAGTATATCTACACAGGCAGGGAGTCCAGTTCAATAGGGCTGCTGCAACGTCTGCCTCCTTTTACCGTTGGCCAGTGACCAAATTGGATCAAATGCCCTTTGAATAAAATTGAGCCATTCAAGCTATCCGGTCTACTTTTCCAGCCTGTTGGAGCCGAAATTTGTGTCTTCCTGGGAAGTTCTGTGTGGTTGGCGGAAACAGCAAATGTCCACATGCCATACGGACACGATGAGCCCCTCTACTACCGTTGAATCAGTTTAAACTCTTTTGTGGCGGGGTGTCATGTGTCATACCGTAATACCATCCTAATGCCTAGTCTTGTTGGCCATCAAGTCGGTTTAAGCGAGATCGTATTCGAAAAAGATGGTTCGCCTATTGGTATTCTGTCGTGCTAATTCGATGGGTAGGCTGAACACGTTAAGGAACAGTCGAGCTAATCTGAACAGAGTCCGACTAGTCAGTTATTGTCTTCCTGTCTGCCCTCTGTCCTAATCCGAAGTGACCTTGAAGTTGTTGCAACGTAACCAGGCTCTTGGGCAAAATGTCTCTTCTTTTTCCTTTATGGATGGTAGAGGTTGATATTAGAAGACTCCTTAAGGCAGATCAAAGAACTGAAGTGGTACCTCGTAGCTGGTGCTTACCGAGTGTAATTTCTGTTTTTTAAAGTTCGTCCAGTCTCTAGTTTTTTCGCAATAGAGTCTCTTCTTAATTATGAAATCTATTAAACTACTGATCGGTACCGCAATTTTAATGCTCATTGATGGCGTTGGTGAATTCCAACGTGAATTGCGTGAGAAATCCTGCTTGTGTAGTCCGTCTCCTGAATGCTTCAATGGATTCCATATCAGATAACGAGTTAGGTAAGTAACTTAGTCCACATGTGAAATTTCTGAGCCGTTAATGCACTTGCCACTTGTGGGCGTGCTGTTTCTTATGCTGGTTCGAATCCAGTCGAAGTCCAGATTTTTTGCAGTTGGATTACTTGCAACTTATGAAGTCTGCCAGTTTCCTTATCAGTAATGCGATTACAGAGGTATCAGTCCAGTGTTCATTGTGTTCATATTACTCAAGTTAATTACGTCGGCTTACTAACTCCAGGGCAGGTCGGATCCGTGGAGAAAGGACAGTATTCCGATCTGATCGATGGCGAAGTGATCCCACTTCTCCTCTGCGACGGGCCTTGGGACGGTGACACTCTTGCAAACAACCGGCGGTTGTATTTTCAGATTTAATGACGACCTTCTTTACAAAAAGTTCCAGAGAAATGTATGAATCTGTTACGATTACTGTATGCTTACTCTGTAAACAAGATGAGAGAATATGGACAGCTGCTTTGAATGTTCATCACTCCTAGTGGTGTTTACTGAGGATGTCTGATCTACCGGTCCCTTTTCACTTTTGTCGTGGTTGACATGATGTGCTTGATGATTCTAATGAACTTGATGTTAAGCTTCTTCCTGAGACACTAGGTTAACCGATACAGGGTGACACTCTCTTGCTTAGTCTCTTCGGAAGACATCCAGTCTATGCTGAACTAAGTGACTAATCAGGCTAGTTTGTATGAAGTACGCTTCGTACCCTCATTATGCAGTGCTGTTTCAAGCCTGAAGCATTTTTGTCTCTAAATTCTTTATAGCAGGCAGTCTGCTTAAGACTGTGGACCGTTTCCGATGCTTGAGTGACAGTCTTGTCAGATTGGGCTGAGATATCGGCGAGGAAAGCAAGCACACATGTTCCCATCGTTCTGTCCATAAATTATTCCACATCAAGAGGGTTGGTTGCGTGAGTAATGCTACTGTTCGCCAGCGCGTATTTCGAGAGCGCTCGGGATGCACTATCTGTTGGTCAAATAATCAGGTTGCGCAGTCTGCGATGGTTGGTGCTCTTCTTCCCCATATCGGCTGGACGTTTATGGTATCTGACATTTGGTGTGATTCGGTACAGTTGGGTAATACTGCGAGGGTAATCCAGCAACGATGTGATCACGAAATGGACCTTGATTATTCCGTGGAATAAATTTATCGGGGAACCTGTTGACCATTTTCATTGCTGGCGTGAAACGCTTTCCGGGCGGCAACCTCTCTCAGACAGTGGCACATCTGAATCTACAACGTTTCTAATTAGATTTATCCTTGTTTAGCCTATCTTTCTCCTGCTGAATGTTTTTCCCTGAACCTTCCACGTTACTGTTGCGATGAGCGGCGGCTCGAACCACAGTCTGCTGATCAGGATCATGGCTGTCATGTGTAAATTAATGAATTAACATGATCATATCTTGTAACCTTGACATCTGTTAGCTGTGACATTTTATTGGTTTTAATAGGTAGCGGTTGAAGCTCAATTTGTGACAAATCAATTACTATATTTTATCTGGTTTATTGTGTGGGCTCATGATCCACTCTTTCTGAAATTGATATCTTACGTTTCCCTTGATTAGATATAAAACTGCTCAACTTCAGATATTGTCCAACTCATGTGGATTTTCGATTTATCGATCACCACACAATACTGTTCGCTACTGACACTCGTACGAATGAGTGTTTTCTTTTCGAGACTCGGATGATGACAGGAGATCCGAGTACTGTACATTCAGTGTTTTCAAAGCTGTCCTACCATCTTTTTTTATTTTAGATGACTAGGGTTAAGCCGTTCATAGACTATTAATATTAATGGATTGCATTGTGAAATATACATGAGACTGAATTCA
The DNA here is from genome assembly GCA_014220965.1 of Paragonimus kellicotti. NCBI lineage: Eukaryota > Metazoa > Platyhelminthes > Trematoda > Plagiorchiida > Troglotrematidae > Paragonimus > Paragonimus kellicotti. The sequence goes on along the minus strand of LOND01002869.1, from coordinate 23,010 downwards.
ACCAGAGATGTGGAGCCATCATCGGCATACTCTGCGAGTCAGATTGAGACTCGGATTGTTCAGCGAACGTCGTTTTATGGTTGTGTATCAGGAGTGTTTCAGCACTAGTCAAATGAACCTTGCCCCCCTTACCGATGAGATGCTGACAGCTAACCATAAATGTCTTATTCGTCTGCTATATTTGTTTAGAGGTTCGTTACATTCAGCATAGCTCAACTGTTCTCGATAAAACTGTTTAGTTGTTTCTGCGGTAGCTGGTAACAATTTCCTGTCACCCCGTTTTTGTTAGGATTTTGTGTGCCTAGGACTTTTCAACCGATTCAATGATTTCATCATTACGGATGTTTAGATCTACTCGATCATTTCATTTCATTGTATTAATGAACTATATCGTTCTGTACGGTGAGTTGTAATAGCACCGGTGTTATGTGTGTCCTTCTTCAGAGCTCGCTCCGAAGGGAATCCGTGTGAATTGCATTAAGTAAGTCGGTCTTTCTTTTCTCCATTATCATGATTCCATAGAATGATTGAACACATTTCCAGGTCTATATGCATCACTTAAATGGTTTTATCGTTTGAGAACGTCAGCTGAATGCTGACGGTGTAATCTTCCCATTTTCCCTTATATCAATCGTTTTTCGTCCTGGGATATTTCTTTCGACATGCTTTTTGTGCATCGACATTGAAATACACTTAATCGTTGCAACGGATCACCTGGACGCAACATAATTAAGGGGTACTGAGTACCTCTGCTTCCGGGACACATTTTAGCCAAAATTGTATGGTTCTGTTTGCTAGCTTTGAGATGGGGGTATGCGGTAGCAGTGCGCGTTGTCTTGTACTGTTGGACGTAAATTCAATGACAGATTGATTCAAATTGATGATCACTCGCACTTGCTCTCCATATTCCTTTTCAGTCAACTCCGTTCGGATGCCTCGGGTTTCACTCATGTTTTACTTCATCGCCTTGCTTGATAGACTCTCGCTTTCTGCTAATGATGTGTGACCGAGTAAAGCTGTTAAGATTGTATGCGATGTAATATCAAGCTACTAGTACCCCAAATATGAGTTTTCAGCTTTTTGCATAGACGTCTTCAACAATTAAAGGAAAAACTTGTGTTTTGTCAGTAATAATCATCATGAATCAAGTGGAACAGTTAGCAAGCGGTCATATTCGATATAATGTAGAGAAAAGCCAGTGATTCAGTTTTGCGGTTAATTTAAAAATAAATCAGCCAGGTTTGTGTAAAGGCCGAGCCGAATAAGAAGTAATAGAACAAGACTAAAATTGGTTGGGTGCAAACAATTGTTTGTATCGGGATATAGTGGGATGTGTATAAAATACATTAAAGAGATCCGAATAAAGGAGTCGAGTATCTTGTTTAGATGGGTAAATCTCTCTCACATTTTTAAGCGATGGAAAACAGTCAAATCGACGGATTTCTTACATGGAGTACCATCGCAAAATGGTAGATGTTTTGAGGATTCAACAGAAATATAGTACCGTTTGACAAAAACCGGGTAAAGCGAACGGTGCATAAGACTTCCGATGAGGGAACTACTCAGACCTAAATGAGTCGATTGACCAAGTGATGTGGAAGGTGTGGTAGTTTTAAATACCGGACATAAGACTAATATCCTGACTTTGATGAGAACTCCAGTGACATGAAAGTGATCGTTCAAAGTAATTCCTACACATATGTTAGGAGGAGGTGGAGGTTTGTTACGTGCATGTAGGAATGCGCATGCATCGGAAATTTCTCTTATTACTTCCGTTTCGTAAACGAACGCTACATAACACATTTTGTTGTGTTAGAAGACATTCACTGACGCTAATTAACTTGACAGTTTCAATAAGGGTCCAACTGGAAGGTCGAATGAATTCGAGCGGGTGATTGATGCCCACCGTTGCATCATCTGTATATTTGTTTACGACAGAATGAGGATGAACTGGCAAGAAGGCTATATGAAGTGAGTATAGGGATAACAACACCAGAACCGGTCTTGATTGGCCATTGGACTGGGTGTATTGGCTTCGATTCTTGAAATGTTCGTACAAAAACTCGATAGTTGAGGTTTGAATGCTAGATTAGTTGAGACTGAAGTAGCGCCTCTCCGTCACTGCTTTCAAATGCATCATATACGAACAGCTCTAGATCCTCCATCACTCCTCCAGCTACTAATGAGTGACATACAGTGACTGGAACCAACGTGCCGAGGTGCACGCCGTTGGTTGTTTCAGATAACTTCATACTTATGGTATCCGCTGATTTACTGTTACATACACTTCTAATAGGCAACATGTTGCAATTTCTAAAACCAACTGATTAGTAGTTTGTTATGGAGTTGTGTAAAATCGGTTTTGTACGCATGGTATCGGTGTCTTGTAGATACGATTGTGTTACGAGAAGTCTGCTTATTTCCTTCTACAATCTCAGTGTAAAAGGCAGATTCAGAAGTATGTCAAAATGCCTTCCTAGTGATGCTCATCCGAGGCGATCGTTTTTATTAAAGGCCCTCTTATAGAGAATAATCATTTTCGTTTTATGGAACCCTTTTTTTCTTTAAATATCTTGGCGAATTCTGCGACGCTCTACTGGAGAAGAGTGCTCTTCCTAGTCTTCGTGAATCTCTAACAATAAATAAACTTTGTTTAAAAGTTGGACTACCTCATCCTACGAGAGGAAAACAGCAGTTGGATGTGCATAATTTGTTCCACTCCGCGCCTGCGTGCGAGTACCTCTCGCACTTCGGTGGTCGGGGCCGTTTATTAGTCCTCTTCGGAGACGTTCTCACAGTCCTCCAGATTATGGTTGATTACGACGAGTTCATTAGAAAGTCTCGAAGTGAAACGATCTCGAATACAGTTCAACACTTTCTTCAGAGATATTATCCAGTGGTGATATGATGATAATGAAGGCCTTCGGTCGATTAAGGGCGAATTCCTTAGTTCTGCTACTATTTTTTTAATTCAAACATCCGAAATACAATTTATGGGTACACGACTTCCTGAAAAAAATTGAACATTTGCCAGATTGTGACTTTCACGAGCACCAGTTTAAGCACAACAACTACGGTAACTTTGCTTGGAATTTTATTGGCAACCCCGAACAATTTCGCTGGTTCACAAGAATCCATTTTTCAAAAACCGGACTTAGTAACCTGCCTTGTATTTCAGTTCGCTGGTAAATGTATTCCCGTTATTCCTTCAAGAGTTAAATGTAGTGCGTTTTCCTGACGAATTCATTTCGTGTTGAGTATTCATGTTTATGCGACACGTTTGTCTGGGTTCACTCGCTGTAGTTCAACCTGATTTGGCTCTGTTGGATCTGTTCTTTGCATTCTCACATTCTAACTAGGCAAATGTGGTAGCTACAGTTTTCTTGATTTAAATGTAGTTCTATCCTCAAAACAAGGGTCTGAACAAAAAATGTTACTCACTGATAAAATGTCCCCTAAAACCTCTTGCATGATTTAATCGTAACGTCGTCATCAACATTATCCCTCTAGAAGGCTTATTTGTCTCATTTGTTTCCTCCCAGTTAGGAGGCAAGCGAAACTAAGATATCGGTCGACCTTCCATGGGAGGCCTGCAGAACCACATCATTGTATAGACCATCGCACGCTTCTTCCCACGCTCACTGTCCTTTGAGTATCGTGGCCTCACGTACGGGTTATTGCTTTTGAAGTGTACACCATCTTTTTGGTGGTATTCCTATATACAGCTGTCAGTGTGACTGCTTGTTCAATCCATCTCTCTTGTCTGGCTTCATTTCGCTAGTGTTTGTTACCTGTTTCTCTCCTCACAGTCCGGGCGTGATTGTCACACCATTGCAGCGCCGAGGTGGTATGTCGGATAGTGATTATGCTGCATTTCTCGAACGATCGAAAGTCACTCATGCTTTGGGTCGTGCCGGTGAGGTGGACGAGGCAGCTCAGGCAATTGCTTTCCTCGCTAGTTCTGCCTCGTCTTTCATAACAGGTGGATTGTTACCCGTTGACGGGGGTCGCAGTGCGATGTGTCCGCGTTGATCCGTCCTCCTTTCGGCAATCTTGACCGGCGTGTGATAGCAGTTAAACATCATTTCTATAATTGGTCCTTTCTAGGTCGCAAATTCGCTAATTACTCGCTGAAACGAATCTGATCATCTTTGTGTAAAACCACATGTTTCATTTTACATTGGTTTTGAGTTTTTGTTTGCAAGTGTTACTGCTGTTGATAAACAGTTGTAAGTGAGACTGCTGCTGCCGTCTTTTTATTATTTTTTCGTACTGTTTTAAAGAACCGGTAATACTGCGATTCCAATCATGCTGACTAGCAAATCAAGGACCGTAGAATGGATTTCATGCGGTTTGAGAAATGTCAATCAGGGTAGTTATTGTCATTCGGTGGTACGGACCAGTCATATATAAAGTGCACTCGAATCGCGTTCGATTTATTTCACTTTTTTGTAAGAAGTCAATTTTGCGAACAGCTGTTTTCGGTAATCCTCATCAGGCTTTTACAATAATGTGGGGTGAGTGCGAGCTGTGTGAAAATTATAACATCAGATAGGTCATTAAGGATCACTGAAGTGATACGAATCACAGTCTACTGTAGGGGACGGAGTGTTGGTAAATGTGTTAGTGTCACGTGTTTGTCGGTGTCAAGTGGTTCACGCTTGCTCGCGTTTCTGTTGGATGTGAAATTATTGGCCATGAGAGTTGGAGGTTTCGTACGAATGGCTTTATGGCAATAACCTCGGCCGTTGTTGACAGTCGCACTCGTACAGTTTTGGAGCAAGCTTGAATAACCTTGTAGATGATGCGGAACGCTTCGTCCGAATTTATTAGGGCCCGGTGTGAATTAAGTGGAAGGCGATCGCACTGAAATGGGCTTTCTTTAACCTTTTGCGAAGCCATTTCGGTAGTTGTTCACGAATCCTCTCCGATAGCTGCCTTGTGATTCCTCCAACGTAACCAGCTTGATGACAACAGGTGTGAGAGAGAGAGAGTAGACACAAAAAACGAAGACAACTTGGATAAACTATCCTTAAGACGTGGCACTGGCACCGGGCACGATACGATAAGTCTTGTTGCAGGGTAAGCTCTCTCGATCGCGTATGAAAGTCTGTGGCTAATTATTTCACTGTTAACCTCACCCTATATGAGGGACAGATGAAAATCGGCTTTTTCTCCGCTGTCTGGATGAGTTCAAGTTTCGTGACGGAATGCAGATTTTTATCTGACTCTCTCATGGTATCCATTTCCGGTGACTGTTTACTTCACTTTTACTTACGTACACTGGCCGAATGTCGGCTCACTCGGAGAGACTTATTTACAGTTGTGGCACCACCCCTCAAAGTAATGTTTGTCGAATGTCGGTATTCATTCCACAGCACCCATTTGTTTGTCCAACTCAGTACGATTCTGTCACGCTCCGCATGTGGATATGCTTGCCATGGGACGCTTGCCCAGTTAATTATAAGTCCATAAAACATCTTTGGAATTACTTTCTTCCGATGGTTCTGTGGACAGCAGAATTTCGGACACTTCGGTATATGATGCCAGCGCTTCCAAAGGCGTGAGTTCAACTCGGCGGACCAGCGGATTGGCAGTGGAACGGAAGGTTCTGTAGTTCACTACGTGGAGTTTTGTATGCAGCTCAATTGCTTGTTTGCCGAATGTAGGTAACCTGATGTTTGTTTATGTTTGGATATAGGAACTTCAGGAACCAAGCTGCTTTCTTTTCTTGGGCCACGCTTTGTTCTTAACCCGATTACATGACTGTCGACTACATATGTACTGCTATTGCGGATGATTCACAGCAGACCACCACGATCCTACGAAAGTTGCCACGTGTTTCGACTGAGCTTTTTATGAACTGGATTGTATTCGCTTGCACTTGGAATTGTTCATCGAGCATGGAGCAGTTTAAGAGAACGACCTAAGTTCCGGTGGTTGAGACGCAGACTGTAGTCCTGCGGTGCATCTTAGGACGTACATTAAGTTCAGTTTGCCAACTCATTAATAATGTTTTACTCAGTGCAACGCAGCGCTGTAGTTCCCTGCGTTGGTTTTGCAACAAAATGTCGGTAGCTGAGCTGTCTACTGTTCAGTTCAAATCTGATTAACGTCATAGAGGACAAGTTGTGAACGTACTTGTCCTCTATTACGTTAAGCCGTACTATGCTAGAGGCGCTATCACTAGGCTCAAATCTGATTGTCGGTTAGTGTACGGAGAAGTTCATGTTACAAGTGGCACTTGTGTGGGCTAGCTGCATATTGATAACTGCCTAGGTTGCAATTGTCAATTGTAGCAGGTAGCAGTATCAACGTTTTCATCCAGTAAGTTGAGTTCGTATAGGAAGGGAAGGGATGGTGGAACTTGGTGTGAAAAATTTGGACATGTGGGTTAAAAATAGAGAACGAGACCGGTATGGTGGTGCGTTCTGATGTGATCGATCTTACACCTTGGCGAAGTAGCACTCTTGAGAAAGCGGGAACTCTGTGATCACAGTGAGCTAGTCTGTTAGTCATGCAGGCCTGAAACTACTGGGTTGTCCTGACCAAAAGATTGTTGATTTGGAGGATCCTTATTCGAGGCTTTCGATTCAAGGCTGGATTTCGCATTCTCTCGGGACCGTTGCCCTAAGTCAGTTTATTTGCCCTGTAGATCACCATTGACCATCTAGGTTGTCCACCACATCCTCTTTAGGGCGAAACGAACACAACTTAATGAGCTGAGGATCCTAAAAACGCAGGTTAAATTGGGCCAACTAAATCTACCTAACCGAAGAATTCGGGACCCGGGAGTTTCTTGCTTCAGTGTGCTGACCAACGATCAGTCATAGTTGAATGATGTCAGTTTCAAGTGCACCTGTCGTGCCGGTTGGTGTCGGCGGTCACCACGTACGGTCACTCCTGTATGGTTTGAAGTTGGATTTTCCTTACTCCGTTAAGCGAATAATCGGTTACAGACCCAGATGTCGGCTTTCGTTGTATCATTTCAGTGAGAAAATTGTCTCTTGTAGAAAGCTATGGGTTGCTGGTCTCCGTCTTGTCATCGCCGCTTGTATGTTCTACAAACAATGCATGAATATCTTATCGGACTGTAAACAATTATTACTGTCAAACCACTTTAACCGACTTCATTCGTGCGCATTCACTGTTGAAGTTGAAAATGACGGGCCTGTCGTTTCTTAACCTATCTTCAGTTCGTTAGACGTGAATTAATTCGGAGGTCAATCCACGTAAACGGAAAGGGGACTGGCTGGCCAGTAGGCTTGTTTCACAGCTCGATTCTCGTGAAGCACGAAGCGGCTTGGGTTTTTTGGACTGAATTGATTTTCACGGCGGATATTCTCCGAGACGGACCAAGAATTCGAGAAACTCTTATTGAGATTAGTTACTCCAGAGGATTCGTGGGTACAAAATTCGGCTTCCAAAACGAAGTATCAGGCTATTCAGAAAAGGAATGTGGAAGGTTATTTCTATCCATCCATCGCATTGTGTTGAGGTTAGCGAAGATTTAGTGAACTACAGACATTTACACGCAATTGCTGGTGTCCACTCCGTGCGTTGTAACTGGATCTGTGGCCTTTGAAATGGTAAACAGTTGACGGAAGTAACGGTTAATGAAACGGCTGATAACGGAACGACGGTCAACGGTAATGAACAACGGACTACGGAGTATGCACGACTAATTCGTGACTTCCCGGTAACATTAATGGGTTAGGCCTTTCCAAAGGCAAATGAAACGGTATTTTCGGGGAATAGGATTCTTCCCCGACACCGGCAGACACCCGACGTTCCGTGCTATATTGTAATGATAGCTCTCCAAGGTTTTCTTTGTCTATTCAGTCATTTGTTATCATGCGGTTTACCTTGGAGCACTGTGATAAACAAATATCACATCCTTATCCAGAATTTCCCATTTATGTCCAGTGTACCTTTTCCGATTACGTCTACGCCATCTTTTATCTCTAACAATCCACATCTCTAACAAAATTTTCAAACGGGCGTACCATATTGCCTTAATTTTCTACCCACGGGTCTTATCGGTTTCAGCCGAGTTCGTCTTTTTGTTTTGCAAAATCTTGTGGATAGGAAACTGTAATCGGTGATTGTTCACTCTTAACGCTGCTTGATTTTCAATCTTGGTTAGAAATTTTAACTGTTCAGTACACGTCATTCTGTCGATTCGGTTTTCGACCATACATCGACCGCTTTGTACCTTGTCTTCTACACAGGCACGGGTAGTCGAAATTGTGTGCGCCAAAATTTGCCGTTAACGGGGTACTGTTTGCTTTTTCTCCAGCACTTCTATGACACTATTGGCGCTGTCTCCGATATGGTGAAACCCGTTTCAACTAGCCAGCCTGCAGTATGCATTACGTGGTGGTTTGCTTTGCATCTGTTATGATTGATTTGTAGTGGACAAGTGGGTATGCGCTAGACCCTCGTCCACTAACAATTTAAAACGCCTTTCCTGAAGAGCAATCGAAACGTAGTCCCAACAGGCATCGAACTAGAGAACGCAGTGGGGTTTAGAAACAAACCGTATATTTCCAGCAATGTTTGGAAATATGATAAGTAGTTAGCTCTAGCCTAGTCTGGGACCAACGGCAGCAACCAAGAGAAGAAAGAAGAAGCACGAGGTGGGCTACAGCCCACTCGGCGGCACTCAAAGCGCGCCAAGCGAAAAGTGTGTGGAACCTTCGAGTGCGTGGTTTGCACGCTTGAAAAGGTCCGGGTTAAACGACCTTGAAGAATGGAATAGTAGATGAGTCGTTAGGAAAAGGACAAGCGTTCACTGCGTGCAATTAGTTGCACGACTGAAGAAAGTGGCACTGAGTTCATATCAGGCCTCCTATAGCAGGCGTACACAGAATCATGCGTACAGAACAAACAAGCCGGGATCCTCAGAGAAGCCACAAGATTGCTGGTCACCACAGTCTTGATGAATTGACGACTTTGTGTTACAATGGAAAACTTATCATTCATACTAGAAAAAATTCGTTTTTGCCTTCATTCACTCTATCAGAAATACTGAGGGCTGCCATCGCTTAACACAAAAAAGCGGTAATGTCCACACCATACGAGACCGTTGTACGTTTATCAAACGAATTAGTGGGCATCTGCAAACAGTATGCGACGTTCAGCTATGCCCATAACAATATACGTTCTACCTGAGAACTTGAGTCAACTGCAAATACCGCGTCTCACGTCCAGGAATTCGGATTGAACAATATAACGGAGGTTCAACTTGATTAGGACAGTGTACGCATTCGCACATCACACTGCTAGATAAGACTTTAATCGAAAGCTGATAGATGGCGACTCGGAAATTTAAGTAGCAATAGACAAATATCACTTGATGTTTTTGTTACACCTATTTAAACGGTTACGCACTGAACGTAGTTTCATAGTAAAGGCACATTTTACGTATCCTCACGGTGCCGTAAATCGGCGACAAGCAGTGTTTGGGAGAAGTTGAAGCGTTATAAGTTGACAAATGTTTCAGTCTACTGTGCAATATGAAGCTACTTCATGCAGAAGAGACGCAACGGTGGTAACCGAACGGTATCTTATGTACACGATATCAACGACTTTTTGACAGTTTGATCACATGATGGTAATTCACGACTGGAACCTGTTTATCATTTGCTCCAACATGCGTACGCGTATAAAACAGATACTCAGAAGGCAGCTTGAGGGAGCAGGACTAAAGCTGAACAATAAGAATGCAAGCTCTCAATGGGTATAAGATCATAAGGATCTGAGTGCAAAACCAAGTTAATCGGATTACTTCCGTTCCAACCTAACAATCTCTATCAGGGAGTATTTTTCTGGTACCGCAGACTTCGCTGTAATGTTGGCTCACTCAATGAAGTCCCTTTCTCTCGTTTACTTTTTTCCATTAGCCTTTAAACAGGAAGTCGGATGCATGAGCTCCTCACCGCTTCGAAAACCGACATCAAGTTTTAAGTGTGACGAATTGAGTTTTATACGCAGTCAGACAGGCACAACCTGGTCACACAACAGCGACCCATTGCAATTCAAGCGCACCTCCAAGAACTTCACTGGTTAGTATAAATTGAACACCATTCACAAATGATCGCACCTGTTGTATTCCCGTAGGCGTTTCCTAGTCAGCCCCTTTCGAAAAGAAGCACTAGACTCGAGTTTCGCTCTCATTAGAGCTCGTCAGTAGTGCATATCCTTGCCACTGCCGGGACTAGAACTCCGGCCACGCTTTCATGAGGCAACCGTGTTTACCACTGCGCCATTGACCTCACATTAGGCACGACCGAATTATCACATAAACGCTCAGCCGCATTCGCTTATGGATGATTCTGATTACTCATTACTCACAAGCGAAAGTGGTTGAGCGTTCACATATGATAATTCGGTCGTGCCTAATGTGAGGTCAATGGCGCAGTGGTAAACACGGTTGCCTCATGAAAGCATGGCCGGAGTTCTAGTCCCGGCAGTGGCAAGGATATGCACTACTGACGAGCTCTAATGAGAGCGAAACTCGAGTCTAGTGCTTCTTTTCGAAAGGGGCCGACTGGAAAGTCTATGGGAATGCGACAGCTGCGATCAATTGTGGGTGATGTTCAATCTATATGAATTCTGATTAAATCGGTCGATCCAGTCTTGCCAACTTATCATGATCGGGATGGGGGCAGCGAACGTCCCTGACTAGTGGTCTTGCTTCAGTGGATCAGATAGCAAGGCGGAACAAAGTCGTGGACACACACGCCCATCTTCATAACCGGCACGTCCGAACAAGCACCGCAATAACAAACCTGACGATCTATAACACCGATAACAATGTGTTGCAAACCAATGTCTGGCCAAGCGTCATGGAACATCCCGAGGATTCAATAAGCAACAATTATTGGAAAGTGAACGACCTAACAAACGAGAAAGTTTAGCACGACAACAAAAGGAATCTCGGTATTTCTGATACAAGACAATTTCGTAAATCAAATGGCGAGTAGGATGAAACGTGCCTGATCGGACAGTCAGGAGCACGCCTTTCTCAAACATTCGAAAGAAAATGACGAAACAGTAGACAGCTTTCAGCTGTCTACCGACTTAGTGGACGTTAATTATGTTAACAATCATTGCTTATTCTAGTCCCACAAAAGTTAGCCGGAATAAAACCTGGTAAGTATAGCAGTGTTGTGTGTATATGCCGCAGCCGCATCAACGATAAATTAAATAAGGATAAATGAGAATGGCTAAGTGCCAGAAAACGCCTTACTTCCCTCAATCCAGATAATGAATTGAACGAGTCAATGAAAGAACGAGTTTCATTTTTTCTAGTTATCGGAATTAAAAGCAATCGAATGGACGGGATATCAGGACGGTAACAAGTCGTGGTCGTTCTATTGTTAACCAACACAATTGTCGTAAGATAAGCATTCACACAGATAAACTTGGCACTTTTGCGAGACTACGGTTTGAACAGAGCTCTCGCATTCCCCAAAACATTTCGGCCAGTCTTTTACAAATAGATTTATCTTATACACCAGTGACATTTAAGGCTGACTTTTCTTCGAATGTGACCGTTTAAACTTCAGTCAGGTTTTTAGTAAGATGAAACCCTATGAATTCGAACGATTGAATGTAGTCTAGTATCTACTCTCCAAATCCATTGTTCAATAATCGAAACACTTAACCACGGACTTGTTCTTATTAGCCGCCCACGATATCGTTGTTGTTCTGTCAACAATATGAGAATCACTGCGAGATATCATATAGGTACGGTTGTGTACTGATCACAAACAAATACCATGAAGACACAATATGCTTTGCGCGGGAATATTGTCCATTCCTCAACTGACATTGTTAGGGACAGCTAACGGTGATGAGTCCCGTGTTCAATGAGAATAGATTATTTCGTTTCAGTGAAGGCAAATCAGGTATTGCGGATGCCTGAGTGAACAGTTCATTCTGTGTATGCGCCTGGCTATTGTTCTCGATTGTACCAGAGCACATTGCGAGTGCTGACGTGATAAAGCCTCTTTACCTCACTTTGAAAGATGACCGGATCGAGGTGTGCCACGTTGCAATATACCAAGAAAATAACCGATTGTCGCGCGCAGGGTAGTGAGTTGTCAGTGTTGTGCCGTTTGATTGGACCAGATTAGTTCATACACACCTGACAGCCATCGGCCAGTGCTACTTATCACAGCTCTTGTTGAATGAGTGATTTGTACGCATGTCAGTTGGAAAAGTGGGAACATATATCACGATGTGCTACTTATGTAAGCTGCTACATATTTACACCTATGGAATGCGAATAAATGCATTGGATAGGATTGATTTGAGCGAAATGTGGGAACGTTTTGCTAGATGCAATACTTGATGATGCGACGCTTAAGACGGTTGAGCTTGAAAAGTTTGCTACTGACAATACTGAAGTAGTTTTCAGGATGTGGTATGCTCATTAGTAGTCCAACTCTTCAACTTACCCGGTTTCATGCTCACTCAGTCTCATCGGCCAAGCAAACCAGAGACAATTGATTGTTTTCAGTTAGCGAACTTCTATTTCCTTCACGCCCACCACCCCACACACATACACACACGTCAAAGCGCAGCAATCACTGGGGCAGTCTGTTACAGATTAACAAATCGTTCTGTATGCAAGTTTATTTTGCTTTTCATTTGCTGATTACTGAAGTTCTCTGTAATCCACAGCAACCTTCGATTCTCTTATTGCGTAGCTAATTCGAAAGGCTATTTGCAGGTTTCAGTTGAGTTCGATATGGCAACAAGTTCAGAAGGGAATCAATCGCGAAAAATCTGTACTTCGACTGGTTTCGAACCAGCGGCAGTAACCGCATGTCAAAAGTTGTTTGGACATGGTTGGGAACACGGAGGTACTTTGGCTAGAAGACACAAATTGGATTGAATCCATGTTGATGGTCGATCAGTTTCGTTGGCTAGGAAGCGTGCATACGATCAAATTCACAAGCATCGGCACAACAAGCAACTGAAAGCAGGTGAGCCACACACGGATGGTCAGACGTTATCCAAGAATGTTTTCAGTGTCGTGATGTCCACTTCGGATGTTGGAAAACGTAACGTTGAACTGGACCGTCTGGAGGAGTACGAAACGTCAGTCAACGATATTTGTGCGGCCTTGATTTGAGACGCGCGGTGCGCAATTAGATGGCGTTGCGTTGGACGCGGCCGTGAATGAACTGACCGTCTCGGAGTGTTAGGTCATCAGGCTGATCGTAATACACTGTCAACGAAGAGGCGACGAAGTCACTAGATACAAGGAAGTTATCTAGTACGAATCAACGACCGCCACCGTCCGTTGACTCATCTACTCTTTTCCAAATCCCGATGGCCTTCAACCTGTTTTAATTCTCCATCTTTCTTGGCGCGTGCTATGATGCATGCTTTTTATCTACCTTACTCTAAATGTTTGTTCCTCATCTTCATCCAAGTCGAGTATGTAATCCTATATTGAACTACTTTTGCTTTATATTTACAACATCCTTCATTCCAGCTTTGATCTTATCATTTTAGTCTATCTATTTTTCGTCTCCGAGAGATAACGGTTTCGCTTCCTTACTAAACTACTGACATTAGCCGACTGAACCACAAAAGCCTTAACTCACACTCCTGCTGATAATAGTCCCTCAGGTTGACATTGGTTACGTAGTGTGAGCGGAATCACAGATGGGATGGCGCAACTCCTCTTTGGTTAGTGTTATGCATGGGCGTCCTGTGGCTGCAGTCACTGTGACAGACTAATCCGGAACGGGTTATCATAAGGTTTTTTGTTGGCAAGTATTTATCTAAAACCCTATCTGCGGTTAATATTCCTTCATGGTCTACTAGAATCCTTTACGTGAGCGAAGACAGTGGGATGCGTACCGGTGAGTTCGCAAGTCACATTCTATTGACGTTGACGTTTTTCTTTTTCAAGTGTTTCTCTTCGTGAGGCAGTTTACGTTTCATGTGATTTTACTTTTAGACAAAATTGTAACATGATATCACATATTACTGTATGCACAATACGTTCGGTTCAGTTTAGAAGGATTTATATACAGGGATATTAATGACTTGGCTTAGGGTAATCCGATGGACTCAGTACTTGCTGATCTTTTCTTAAGAATGATTGAGGGCCGAACCCACAAGCGTTGTTTTCATTTTAGCTAATGTGGATCATTTTGATATACTTTTCGACCATTCTAACGCTATTCACCTGGAACCATCTTCATTCCAGGAAGTTGGATCCCAGTTCAGT
>LOND01002868.1:49904-60888 GCA_014220965.1 Paragonimus kellicotti | reverse complement strand
TAACCAGTGAGCGGTGCGATTAAAACTCACAGCCACCATGAGCCGAACATCAATTAACAGCTGAACGCCGAAAGAGGGCGCCCCGTTTCTGTAGAGAAAAATGAACACTGCCATATAGCACTTAATTGAATCTAAGCCCAAGCCCACTCCGATTCAGAACGTTCGATCGCCGCGTATCTTCTAAAACCACCATTCGGGAAAACTAAGCACTCAATCAAGGTAAAGTTGCACAGGCGTGTCCGTAGATTGCACCAACTAATGATGGGGTCACATGACCACCTAACAACTTTGCTAGGTGTAGTACGGATTGAATTCCGTTTACTCAGTTGTACAAGCATGTACCAACTGATCAGTCAGACTCGAACTACAGAATGAGCGATGGACACTACACCAGGCAGTGACAAATACCCACCACTGGTTTTTCCGCAGAATGAGCACCTAACAAGTGATGGGGATCGACGACTTTAGTCACGAATACATGAATCTATCACGGCCACCTCTGTTCAGTTTAATTAGAATTTTTTTTGGAACGTCAAAGCTATCCGCTCCGACATCTACAACCTCATATTTGGGCCGCCAAGCATGGTACGTCAAATGTATGTTCAAACCATAACGTAACTACACAAGAGTGGATAGTTGATTGGAAATGACGTTTCATCGGCTTTGTTTCCGAGCTGAGAAACAATGTTAGTGAATTCTCGATGCATGAGTAAAGAAAAGCAGGAACCACATTGTTACTTGTTTATTCGACGTTCATTACTGAGCTGTAGAATAGCATCTCGACATGCATACCACGTCAATAGTCTCGACCGAATTGAACATAGGACTAAACGCAATCGTATCGCGGTCTAACTTTCTGATGCATGATTAGACTTTACGCAGTGGTTCTGTGTTATGCAGTGAGATCACCTTCGAAGTCCCCAACATTTTAAACTCCCTGCGACATGAGAGTTGCCTTACCAGTACCGCCCTGCCTGTTCACATCTCCTTGTGAATGTAAATTAAGTACAAACCACTAACATCAGAATTAGCGCAGATATCGCAATTTTGCTCGTGGTTGTATAATGAATACGCACCATCTTCACTACTGTAGGCTACATTCACTGATGTATTACTGTCTTTGATGATGATATCGTCGTTGGGAACGCCGCCCAACCAGTCTGACGCTTGCTTGAATCCTAAAGGTCGACTGGAGTTCCGTTAACGTTCGTCCTCTTTGACGGCTGTCATGCGGTTGTGTTTAGGTCTCTCACGTACGACTCCGCGCTCGACTTTGTGCGTTGAAGTCTCGGCTTCAGTACAGTACGAAACACCAATAGGTTTCTTTGCAACTCTATCGTTGGCTCATTACGACTTCCATTCGCAGTTACCATAAAGCTGAGGAAACTTTGGGCGTACGAACCAAGGAGCTAGCTCCACGATGATTGTCAAACTTGTAGATTTCGCGGTTCCGTTACGGTGAACGACATATCCACGCAGAAAATCATACCTTGAATTCGATTTACGGCAGTCAGCATTCACTACAAGCACATTAATCTGAGACAAACTTACGGCATTTTCAGACAGCATTACAGACCTACCTCCTGAGCAGCAGTCGTGGAATTTGACTCCATGATGACTCAGAACTTGCGGAACCACTTATAAAAGAAAGCAACGCTGCGGAACTGGCTGTCTTACCAGACATCAACCTCACTGCAAAGTTTTCAACGGATAAACTGCTAAACGACAATTCCCATAGACACTATGTCCATATGCATTCAAATGGAATAACTACGAGTTGCTGTCGACAATTGTCTTCAATAAGCTATTTGGTATTTAGAGCAAACTACAAACGAAACCTTGAATTGACTGGAATCCGAGAGAAATGACTCGGACAATCCTACGTTCGGCCTGTTTGTCTCCACAAAACTTATTGAAGAAAACTAGGACCGTCACAAAGCAAACAATTTTTTACCTACAGGGATTCCTATACAGACCTCCATAAGCGAACAAACCATTTTACCAAGAACACGATGAGATTCAGATATCAGCCCAGCATAAACTATAACGTGTAATCAGCCTCCTTGTGCTGAATGCATAGGAGGAACAAACCACATTTGCCATTTTTAGAGGTTACTCATAAGATGTCTGGCGCCCCCTCAAATGTAAACGTAACACATTCTCAATGACAGTTACATCGAAGTTCTTATCAAGAATGAGCCATATCTTATACAGCAGTGCTAGCAGTAACAATGTGTCACACTAAAGAAACAACTTCAAGGTTACTACGTCTCACCATGGGGTGTACGACAAACTACGTAGGGATAATCAAACGGCACTCGAACCCAGAACGCACATCAACCGCCACCGACGAAACGGACTTTCGGATCGGCGAATACTGATTTTATGTAGACCGAAATGTTTCGGACAACTGTGCTGCACATGCTCAACTAAACACTGTACGAACCCCCGACCACTATTCGTTTAGTTCAAATAGTGGACAACGTTCTGATGAATCATGCGACAGCGCAACAGAACTTGGTTCCTCGCAAATTAGTGCAACAAAATCATGTGACGATAGTGAGAAATAACTCTCCGGAGGGCGTAGCAACTATCTGCAGGTCTACGAAGGCCCGTTAAACCCACTGGAAGGCAACCTTTCGAGACAAGTTAATAGACAGAGAACTCTATGCCTCGGACAACCACAATGCTGGATCACTTCCAACGTCGATAACTTACACAGTGAGCTCAGAGTTAGTTCGCGAAGGTCTCAACAGTAGACGAGTGGAAAACTCATTTGCACTTCAAACATCTACTGGAAACGGGAGCTTAATCGTACAATAACCTTGAACCCCCGTCAGTCAGATACCCAGCAACAGAAATAAACATCTTCCTGGTCTGTAGTGACAGTGACCGAAATTATAGGTTTCACAGCGTATAAATACCAATCTAGTAGGATGCAACCAAACAAACTTTCTCTCATGGATAGACCCTCATCAGGGATCCCGGGGGAAAACTGTTGGTTCACAAAATGACCCAGAGACAAATTCAAGTGAATAACGCTGAGATTGTAAGCCAGTGTTCTGGATGTCGCACACGTCTAGTTCTAGACACGAAAGAGTGCTTGCCAGGGTAGTTTATTGACCTTATTTGTCGGTGTGCGGGCATTAAAAGTGCTGATTTAACCAGTTCTCATCGATCGGAGAAACTGAAGGTAGGAAGGGGAAAAATGAAATGGACTGGCCTGTCGTAGCAGGAATCGGCCTGGCACACCTCATCTGAAGTCAGCGACCCAAGAACCAGACGGATCTAGAAGTGAAAGCACCCAGGCCTGGGGGCGTAAAGAAGACAGATTTTTGCTTCCGGTCACCGCTGTGCATAGATTTATCCAAAGCTGAACCACTAGCAACCAGAATCAAAGTCCCATTTCCCACTCCCTCCGGTTAGGCAGGTCCTTGCCACCAATGCTCACTCTACTTCGAATTCAGAGCGCCCTCAGTAGAACTCCGTCCCCAAATATAAGCGACAGGAAAGTACCAAAAACAATATTTCCCTGTACATTGACATTACCCAGTCAACACCAAGTCCACCCATTAATTATTTTATCTTTGGATGATAAGTGCTTACCAAGACCGAAATAATTGTCAGGAAGGTCCATTTATTGTCTCTGCTCCTCATCAACAAATAACGCTGATGGCCACACCTTCATTTGGAGGTTGTGTTATGTGGTAGAGACGCTAATCGACGATTCTACCACATCTATTCACTCCTGCCGATGACTTTCGACACAAGCGCCTCTCTACAGATACTGCTGAAGATGCACCTAACAGTCAAGTTGAGTTGCGGTCAGCACTAGTTCACGGCTAAAGTCTGTTGGCGTAAATCAAAAAACTGTTGTGTTAATCACACTGGTATACGATCCAAGTGACAGCCGCCCAAACGCCACCAAGAAGACTTCTCAGAACACATTCAGCAGCCGCCGGAAACACCCTAAGCATCAAGCTACAATCGCATCAGACAGACAGTTGAACGCTAAAACTGATCCTCCCCTAATGTCAAGATGCAACGCAGTAATAAAGGTAAAAGACTGCTCCCAAGCATGCCTCAGAGACTTCTCATCATGAGAGCCGCATTTCAGCACAAGAAAACCGTCAAAATGAGTCCACTCTATGCATGCCAGACAGATACAAATCGGTTGCACAGTAGCCAGTGACAAACGGCGTAAGTCGATTACAGACTTCCACATAAATTGGAGCAAGCACATGGATTCGGACAAAGCTGTTGTACACGCCTGCCTCAGATATCATACATTGATTAATATAGGCCGATTTACTTGTACTAAGGAGTTTAAAGGGAACACCTATCGAGTGGTCTCGACAGACAAATTGCTTAGAGCAAGTCAAGCAGGAGAACCCGAAAAAACCAAGATCAAACCGTAGCAGCTAGGAAAGTCCATCAAAAATTGAGCTAGAATATAACTGGGACGCTGCCGAGTCGATGAACTTCCTAAACAAACATTGATCAATCAGCCCCGGCTTTTGATCGTGAGTACCATAGGATCGAGCGAGTTTCCGCCTAGAAACAGAAGAATCCCATGTTCCCCAGTTGGCGGCAGCATAGACAGAAAGCACGATTTGTCACTAACAAATGGGGACCATTAGACAGACAGATTGGGCAATTTGAAGATAGATCCAGATGACCTCAACCGGATCAGATAGAAGGCGGCAACGACTGACGGATTATTTTGCTCCAGACCGTTGACTGCCACAAGCGAACTTCAGCGCCGAAGTTGTTGAAGTAGGCCAAGCCCCACATTATTTTTTAATGATGATAAAGAGGTCGATACCAGGCTTTTCAGCTTTCCACTCTTGACAGTTAAATCTGAGTGATACCTCTGAACCATAACAATTGGCACTGATTCTGGGCACTAACCGAGGTTGTCGTACAAGTTACTGTCTCGTGTTCACATCTTCGGTTAATTCACACAAGCTAAGTAAAACGTCCTTCTTTACTTGCTTCAACGCGGGCAGCGAAGTTTGAAGACGTGATAAACTGGACGTCACTGGCTCAAGCCGCCAATCATGTGAAGCAAGGTAAACTGGGCTCATCACGTACTTTCACCAAGTGCTATGGCTACGCTCCAAAACCGGCCAAAAATGAAGTACAACGAACGACGGACATGATACGTCAGTGTAACTTTCTAGCGTTTCCATAACCTGAGCAGGAAGAACTACGTGTAGTGCAAATGAAAGAAGGTCGCGGATACGATAGAGACTGCTCTAGGAAGTCTAATTCGGTCAATAACACAACAAAGCCCAAATACTGCGTCCAGTACACAACCATTCTGTTGATTATGGCCAGAATCGACGAAATTTATGTTGATCAGTACGAGTGAAATCTAAAGCGTGATGACAAAACGTCTGCCAGAAGGCTCAAACCACCGAACCTTTACAGCGGTCCCGCGGCTTTACCGCCCTACGGCCGTCCGTCTGCACGTCAATCCTGACTGCTCCACACACCATTGGCCAAACTATCGTAGCGTAGGTCCTTCATACATATCCTCAATTGTTGATTACATCAAATGCTGGCCAAACACTTACGTTGTTACACGTAATATACTCTACACTGATACTACGAACTTTAACTTGAACCCCCTTTGAGTTTTTTTTGTACCGCATTATTGACTGATACTTGCTGACGGTTAAATTCCGTGCTCAGAGTTCACTTGGTTGTAAGTTGTATAATTTGCTAACCATTATTTATTTATGTACAGAACCAGTTTTATCCGAGTAAACCTTCAATATTCTGTCTTGTTCTGCCCGAATCAAGAGGTTTACAGCTGCCCCGATAGACTGCGTATAGCCATGGATCCTGACCGATTCTGCATGGTCAACGAGCAGTGATAACATTGCTCTGGCTAAACTGAAGAACAAGGAAGCCAGCATAACCAATTAAAAACATTGCCATTGTGACAGTTGTGAACCCCGACTCCCGAGGCACTAGAGCAATTTCAGTCATCACAACGAAGACGGCTGCAGTGTAATAGCAACTTCATTCATACATGACTTATGAAAGAATGCGCGGTGCAAAGAAGAGGAGAGGCAATTTATACAAAACGGAGAGATGAAAAGTGTAAAAGAAAAGGAACAACACAAGAACGAAAACAAGGAATGGGTCTTGCACCCATTCGAATGTGCAGTACTCGGATTGATTGAATAGCCACGGTGTTCACAGACAACCTGTTTAATAGAAGAAAATGAAAAAGAGTTCTGCAAAACAGTGCAGAGAAAACAATCGTGAAATCAAATCAATGTCACATCAGATGATAAGGTGTAAATAGTTCGACAGTTAGAAAGTTGGGATGAGATTTCGAATGCTTGTCTACAGGACAATTACACCGCTTGGTGACGCGCTACCTACATGTAGCTAAACAACATGATGCGGTGCGTGACAATGATTTGTTTTCATATAACAGAATATACACACTGGCTTAATGGCCATCACATACATGAACAGACCTACAGGGATTCCTATACAGACCTCCATAAGCGAACAAACCATTTTACCAAGAACACGATGAGATTCAGATATCAGCCCAGCATAAACTATAACGTGTAATCAGCCTCCTTGTGCTGAATGCATAGGAGGAACAAACCACATTTGCCATTTTTAGAGGTTACTGCTCAAAGATGTTGGCGCCCGCTACCTGTAAAAAGGTAAACGTAACTGACAAGTTTATCGTGGCAATGACCAGTTACATCGAAGTGTGATTACATCAAGAAAATGTGCATAAACCATGATCTGCAGCAGTGGCTTAATTAACAAGTATCAATGTGTCACACTAAAGAAACAACTTCAAGGTTACTACGTCTCACCATGGGGTGTACGACAAACTACGTAGGGATAATCAGACGGCACTCGAACCCAGAACGCACATCAACCGCCACCGACGAGCGACCTTGACCGGGATGCGGGCAGAAATACTGGTGATTTTATGTAGACCGAAATGTTTCGGACAACTGTGCTGCACATGCTCAACTAAACACTGTACGAACCCCCGACCACTATTCGTTTAGTTCAAATAGTGGACAACGTTCTGATGAATCATGCGACAGCGCAACAGAACTTGGTTCCTCGCAAATTAGTGCAACAAAATCATGTGACGATAGTGAGAAATAACTCTCCGGAGGGCGTAGCAACTATCTGCAGGTCTACGAAGGCCCGTTAAACCCACTGGAAGGCAACCTTTCGAGACAAGTTAATAGACAGAGAAACTCTATGGCCTCGGACAACCACAAATGCTGAGCGATCACTTCCAACGTCGATAACTTACACAGTGAGCTCAGAGTTAGTTCGCGAAGGTCTCAACAGTAGACGAGTGGAAAACTCATTTGCACTTCAAACATCTACTGGAACGGAGCTTAAACGGTACATAACCTTGAACCCCCGTCAGTCAGATACCCAGCAACAGAAATAAACATCTTCCTGGTCTGTAGTGACAGTGACCGAAATTATAGGTTTCACAGCGTATAAATGACCATCTAGTAGGATGCAACCAAACAAACTTTGATCTGCCATGGAATCCATTGAGACCCTCATCAGGGATCCCGGGGGAAAACTGTTGGTTCACAAAATGACCCAGAGACAAATTCAAGTGAATAACGCTGAGATTGTAAGCCAGTGTTCTGGATGTCGCACACGTCTAGTTCTAGACACGAAAGAGTGCTTGCCAGGGTAGTTTATTGACCTTATTTGTCGGTGTGCGGGCATTAAAAGTGCTGATTTTAACCAGTTCTCATCGATCGGAGAAACTGAAGGTAGGAAGGGGAAAAATGAAATGGACTGGCCTGTCGTAGCAGGAATCGGCCTGGCACACCTCATCTGAAGTCAGCGACCCAAGAACCAGACGGATCTAGAAGTGAAAGCACCCAGGCCTGGGGGCGTAAAGAAGACAGATTTTTGCTTCCGGTCACCGCTGTGCATAGATTTATCCAAAGCTGAACCACTAGCAACCAGAATCAAAGTCCCATTTCCCACTCCCTCCGGTTAGGCAGGTCCCTTGCCACCAATTGAGCAAAGAACCACTCACCGTAACTGCTGTCGACTTATAAGCCAAACTCAGAGCGGCCCCTCAGTAGAACTCCGTCCCCAAATATAAGCGACAGGAAAGTACCAAAAACAATATTTCCCTGTACATTGACATTACCCAGTCAACACCAAGTCCACCCATTAATTATTTTATCTTTGGATGATAAGTGCTTACCAAGACCGAAATAATTGTCAGGAAGGTCCATTTATTGTCTCTGCTTCCTCTTAAGTAGATCAACAAATAACGCTGATGGCCACACCTTCATTTGGAGGTTGTGTTATGTGGTAGAGACGCTAATCGACGATTCTACCACATCTATTCACTCCTGCCGATGACTTTCGACACAAGCGCCTCTCTACAGATACTGCTGAAGATGCACCTAACAGTCAAGTTGAGTTGCGGTCAGCACTAGTTCACGGCTAAAGTCTGTTGGCGTAAATCAAAAAACTGTTGTGTTAATCACACTGGTATACGATCCAAGTGACAGCCGCCCAAACGCCACCAAGAAGACTTCTCAGAACACATTCAGCAGCCGCCGGAAACACCCTAAGCATCAAGCTACAATCGCATCAGACAGACAGTTGAACGCTAAAACTGATCCTCCCCTAATGTCAAGATGCAACGCAGTAATAAAGGTAAAAGACTGCTCCCAAGCATGCCTCAGAGACTTCTTTATCCTAGTAGACATTCAATATTCTGTCTGGTTCCGCCCGAATCAGGAGGTTTACAGCTGTCCCGACGGACTGCGTATAGCCATGGATCCTGACCGATTCTGCATGGTCAACGAGCAGTGATAATATTGCTCTGG
Source organism: Paragonimus kellicotti (assembly GCA_014220965.1). Taxonomy (NCBI): domain Eukaryota; kingdom Metazoa; phylum Platyhelminthes; class Trematoda; order Plagiorchiida; family Troglotrematidae; genus Paragonimus; species Paragonimus kellicotti. The sequence goes on along the minus strand of LOND01002868.1, from coordinate 52,012 downwards.
CTAAACTGAAGAACAAGGAAGCCAGCATAACCAATTAAAAACATTGCCATTGTGACAGTTGTGAACCCCGACTCCCGAGGCACTAGAGCAATTTCAGTCATCACAACGAAGACGGCTGCAGTGTAATAGCAACTTCATTCATACATGACTTATGAAAGAATGCGCGGTGCAAAGAAGAGGAGAGGCAATTTATACAAAACGGAGAGATGAAAAGTGTAAAAGAAAAGGAACAACACAAGAACGAAAACAAGGAATGGGTCTTGCACCCATTCGAATGTGCAGTACTCGGATTGATTGAATAGCCACGGTGTTCACAGACAACCTGTTTAATAGAAGAAAATGAAAAAGAGTTCTGCAAAACAGTGCAGAGAAAACAATCGTGAAATCAAATCAATGTCACATCAGATGATAAGGTGTAAATAGTTCGACAGTTAGAAAGTTGGGATGAGATTTCGAATGCTTGTCTACAGGACAATTACACCGCTTGGTGACGCGCTACCTACATGTAGCTAAACAACATGATGCGGTGCGTGACAATGATTTGTTTTCATATAACAGAATATACACACTGGCTTAATGGCCATCACATACATGAACAGAAGAGACAGCTTTGAGGTATAGACCTCAGAAAACATTCTGTGCGCTCAGGTTGGCCACAATAGCCAAATTAGGAAAAATGTTCGTAATATCAGTCGAGAATGAGACAAACTCGATCTAGTAATAGTTACACATGCCCCAAAAGCGTTAAGGATGTCGGGAGTGGGCTTGTTCTTACAGTGGTGTATGTCATCCGAAACGCGCTGAAGACTTGCAAAAACGTGAAACCCGGCTCTGTTTATCGATCACATTGATAATGGCAAACTACCATAAAAGGAGACTAAATTGACAACGTATGATACTGCAATTTAACGACAACGAAGCTGATAGCGAACACGGATCATACGAGCTTGGAGTCCGACGGTACGCCATGAAAAGCCTCACTACTGCAACGTAATACAGTTTGATTAGTCAGTCGGTTGATGAATCATTGCAGAGGTCTTCGTTAGGGGAAACTGAGCAAATCAATTCGATGAACACATGCGAAAAAAAAGTTAGACGACTGGTCGGTTGGGAATCAACAGCAAATTATGCATGAAAGAGAACTGACGTGGCTGCAATCCCAGTGATAGGGATCGGATAATATTCAACTGGACGGCTATTAATTAAATCTCCGTTAGTTTGCTCCCCTATGACGCATGGGTATGAAAAGCCCGATTGTGTACCATTCGTACCAAAAATATGCTTACACCCTTGCTACCAAAAAGTGTTTGTTTTCACGCAACCTAAACTGAGACAGGTGGACTGGAAAGTGTAAGATAGCTCAAATCTATACAAGAGCGATCGAGGGCCGAATCAGTAACCGAGTGACAAAGTGTCGGTGTGGCTACCACTCATATTATCCGTATTTTATTCGAAACGTTAGGTGCTAACAATCACTTTCGTGGACTTTAGTACGCCATTGTGGACATTCTAACGTGAAAAACAGGATTCCGCATCTTATTCGGTTGAACAGATAAGAGATTATGGATTGTAGAAAGATAACGTCCGCCATACGTGAACTGTACTTGACACATTAAATACGAAAAAAATGGACGAACTGTGTGAGTTTTGTCATGCGATGAAATCAGGATCGACGTATCAAGCTTTGGAGACAAGACCAAACATGGGGAAACCACCAGTGACATATTGGTCGTCAACCATTACGCTGTTCAAAAATAGATGTACAAACTATAACTATGGATAACAGTAACTCATTAACCGAAGAGATGGAACACAACTCAAAAACTCTATAGCTAAACATACGTAATCAACAACAAGATGCTCACAGTTTGAAAACCAAAAAATGAGTTGTGAAGGGAAGTACGCTAGTTCTGAGGCACACACTACTTTGACAACATTTGCACAACTGAACTCGATTATCCGTCATCGCCTCTTAGACCTCTAGTCAAATACTAAGTGGGTTACGAGGATATCAGTCTGGCGGGCAAGCAGAAATGCGTCCCCTAGTCTCCTCATTGCTCACCTGTTGATGCCAATCAATCGGAAGCAGACATCGATAACTGAAGATC
>LOND01002868.1:34151-44298 GCA_014220965.1 Paragonimus kellicotti | reverse complement strand
TGGTCGTCAACCATTACGCTGTTCAAAAATAGATGTACAAACTATAACTATGGATAACAGTAACTCATTAACCGAAGAGATGGAACACAACTCAAAAACTCTATAGCTAAACATACGTAATCAACAACAAGATGCTCACAGTTTGAAAACCAAAAAATGAGTTGTGAAGGGAAGTACGCTAGTTCTGAGGCACACACTACTTTGACAACATTTGCACAACTGAACTCGATTATCCGTCATCGCCTCTTAGACCTCTAGTCAAATACTAAGTGGGTTACGAGGATATCAGTCTGGCGGGCAAGCAGAAATGCGTCCCCTAGTCTCCTCATTGCTCACCTGTTGATGCCAATCAATCGGAAGCAAACATCGATAACTGGAGATCTCAATATACCCAACCTTTAGCGGTCTCATTTTGCAGCTGTAAAATGAAACATCCTTAGTTGTGGTCCAACCAATCAGCTCATGTTATACAGTTTGGTGCTAAAGATGTCCCAAATTAGAGAACAATATATTACTTCTAGAGATAACCTATGAACATACTTCCTATCACCAACAGAGATTCAGCTTTTAAAGTACATTGGCATGTTGGCAACCCTCTTAAATTTACTAAAAGCATAAGATTAACGTCACCGTTGCAGTATTGGAACAACAGAACTTTTGGGTTGCAAAACGCATCCCAAAGATCCAAATAGAGCAGAAAATGCTGTCTAGTGTGCTTATCTTTCGGAAAATGCCCAAAATTAATACGTTGTCGTCAACATAATTTGAGTCTCCATCGGGGCTGTCGTAACGAACCACGACCGCCAGAATACGGCTCATAGAGCTGAATGAAAATAAAAGTTCGCGTGCGAGCCGAGTGTATTCCTAATACTGGCATTTTCCCAGTGAATGATCAACGGTGCAAACAAAGCGAGTGATCAACAAGTTTCAAACTGTGTCAATCAAGCATCAGAAATATGTGAGTTAGCAATACCACAGCAGTATCTTGGATAAGGATAGATGCAATACAGCCGGTTGGACATCAGTGCACATTGAAGGGAAAACAGGGAAATTGAGACTTACCTCTAGTGTTGGGATTTTTCAACTCACACTCAGTATAGCAACAGAAAGATATCTAACAAGCCGATGGCATATATCGGCCAGAAGATGAGTCTGTCAGATAAAACGTCGTGTCATTTGGCTACTCTCTTACGCCTGGATCGCTCACTATCCGAGCTGCTAACATCACTTTGATGTTTCTTTCGCCTCGATTTCTGAAAGGAATCACTACGGTTCGACGAAAGGCGACGAGTTTGACTGTGATGACGTTTACTCCGTTTTGAATTGCTACCACTATGTCCGGATTTACGAGGCTTTGAAGAACATGACCCCACATTGGTTGACGATGACGTGGAAGAGCTATCTCGCGAACGATGACGACGAGCGGAACGTTCATGATCACGCTTGTGGTGCCGTTTCGACGGCCTACGAGAGGAGCTAGGCGAGCGCGTTCGGCGATGTGATCGGGATGTCGAAGAGGAGCGATCGCAACGTTTTGATTTTTGATGTGACTTTGACTTTTTCCTATGCCCCCGATGTCTGTGACGGTCCTTTGAGTGTTCGGACGAAGAGGTCGGAGACAGGCTGTCACGGCTGTGGCGGGGTGTGATTGAGATTCGGCTCCTGCGACGTATGTGCACGCACAGAACAAAAAGCAGATTCGACATCGGAAGTTGACAATAGCATCTTCGTACAAATATGTCCATGGAACAAATTAAACCGAAGATCCATATCGCTCGAAGGCGCACATAACAGAAATAACATTTTGATTAGACAAGGACATGAAATTCAATAACTGTTAGACGAAAAAGTTGGCGCGCAAGAGCCTCGTCCAGTGAACAACTCACGAAGCCAGGGCAGCTACAAAAATCAGAGAGGTGTTTCCTGATGAAGTGGGTAAAATGTTAAGAAAACGTTCTAACCGTTCCGATGAAGAACAAACGCTACGCCATTATTACAGTGAATAAAACGAGCACTGATGGGAGTGATTTAACACACGCACAAAAAGGAAGTCTAAAAGCATAAATTACGTTACAAATTAAGCAAATGATACGGTTGCTGTGTGAGTTTAAAGCAGCAACAGAAATGGACCAGACAATGACACAAAGCACTGAGGCCGAGACGTGGTTAAGTAGGCCGGCGGAGCGTGCGTGTGAAAGTGATACCTACTTGCACGACTTTCTGAGTTTCCAACATTACCGTGCGCATCCGTTCCGAGAGAAACGTCTCTCGCCGATAATCGACGGTCCGGTGAGTCCGGATGATCGTGTTCCAAACGGGAATGACCGATAAGTTTGGCGTCTACGGATGAGACTGCAAGTGAGGATCGAGCACAGAAAAGTCGTACACGCGTGGTCGTATGCAAATTATGGAAAAAAATTAAATCAAAGTGCAAACAGTCGAGCGAAACGCACAGTAACTCCCATTCAACAAACGATTGAAAATGGGAACAGGCAGTCACAAAAAAATCGCAACACAGTTGTAAATCACGGTAGCAGTCAACAATTGTCAGTCTGCCAAACAATGAATTTTGATCGTACAACAGCCGACCGAGAGGCAGCAAAACAGGTACGCAAGGCTTCTGAGTACAGAAACAATTTTCTAGGATAAAAATGAAGATAACTTTTGACTCATTTGCTATTAGTGGCAAATTAAAATCATCTACCCACCATGGTTATGCAAATGGGTTGAGATTTCAAGTCACAATGTCTCACTACATTTGACAGGTGAAGTTTCGGTTACATACGATCCGTAATAATTGCATTCGAAGCACGACAGACAGCAAAACATCCAACTCGCACATTTCTCTTTACCGGCAGACTTTTTGATTACGATGTTCTATTTGAAACAAATTATTGATCGGTTCCTTTAGTTCTACATTTTCTACCTTAAAATTTGTCGTCCCCCTCAAAAGGAATCTACTCGCAATCAAATTATGGAGGCGGTGAGCACCTAGTTCGATAAACGAGACAACCATTCATAATGCTTGCGTGACAATATATGCGCTCGACCAACCATTCTGCTGGGGTACGCGCGCACATACACCACTTTTTATACACACGAGTCATTACAAAGTGGAAAGCGTATGCAGCTAATCCGCAGGCAACAGTCGCATGTTGTGCCTGATAGACACTAAAGGTAATCAACTGAGTAAGTCTTGACACAACGATTTCGGACAGCACGGATACTAATAGACTGTGTACTGTAACAAAAAACGAATAATAATCCAAACAAAAATAGGCAGATCGTATCGTAGCTCAGCAATTGTGGAGTCTATCCAGACCTATAACACAGCAACGCGATGTTGATGTTCCCAACTCTTTGATACAAAAATAAGTCAGTCACGTTAGGAAAGTGATTCAATGTAGAAACTTAGTGCTCCACAGTACTAGTCAGATTAGTGATGTAACACAGAATTCTGAAATGTGACGCTCGTTGCACATTATTTCAGATAAACATACCTGTTCGCTATCAATTAGGTCAGTTACTCACGGTCATTCTAACAAACGTGCTTTATGAATAAGTGACAGGTTTGAAAAGATTTGTCTACTTCCTAAGACATTGAGAGTCAGCCGTTTTCACCTACCACGAATCGAACAATGAATCAATGCTCGAATTTCGATTTGTTACCACCTAGTTACGACGCGAACAATACCTTATACCGCGATATCTCTAACGAAGAAAGGAGATGGTTGACAGTTAAGAAGACGACAGATATCCTTGAGAAAGACAGCGAAAGAATGAGGAATCAAGTTGAAAAATTACATCAAAGTATGACGTTTGCACCGATTATTCATTTATTCGCAAACATATTCCTCGCCATGCTCTGAAAGAGAGCACGCATTTATTGTCAAACGTGGCGGAGCTGCCGTATATCACAAAGAAGACAATTAGAAGTTATTACCTTCTTTTGGAAGTAGATTTGGAGATAAGGCTTTTTGGTTTTTGAACGAGTTAAGGAACCTCCTCAGTAGAGACAACTTAAAACTATCTTCAGTGAACTCGACGAAACATATTGACGGAAATCATTTAACGTTGGGGTCAGACTGCTATGAGTCTCAACGCACTAATCGGAAGGATAGTAGCAAAACAACACATTGCATGATACATTCAATGTCCGGAAACCAATCAAACGTAAACCTGGTCACAGTGTGACAAATTCATCGATGATTCAGAGGTTGGCTGCAAGCGCACTTTATGCTCAGTGGAAATCTGAGGTGGTAAACCATCGGAATGCATCAGGCAGACAGATTACGATCCGGACTATCGAAGTGTTGATGCACTCATGAAACAGGGCTAAGTATTGGACATAGCATGAACGTGATGGTAACGCACATAAGGAGAGGAAATTTCACTGAATACCACTGGTTGAAGTTGAGTTTACAGCTTATACACAAAAATGGCGCTTGCTGTCATGCAACATAAAGATTATGTGAACTGCTCGAATCTAGAACTAACGTAACTGGGTAACGAACCAGCAAACGTACGATCAAAAGTTGACGTAGTTACGTCGAGCTCGCGAATGTCAGTTTTTCCATTACGAACTACACTCCTTGGTATTTTAGTTTCGGTTTAGCACAGATGCACTGCTTGGACCACACAAAACGCCGAAGGTAGAAAAAATACACTGGAACCACAATTTAAAATCTTACACCGGTACGAGTCAGTGAGTGGATTTTGAATTCGAAATCGACAACCATCCGCACAGGTCAGATCGGGCGACTGAAGGTTTTGTGCCACGCAACCAGGATGCAAGTCGACCGCATTGCTGATTCTTCCAATCGGTACTTGCTTCCGCACACATTACCAACCGGGGCAGGCGAAGTCACTAAGCACAACCTACGGAGCTCTGCACAGACTCTAGCATCAAACATGGGTAGGCTTGCGTTCGAAGAGGTACCAACACATCGAACAAGAATGCTCGGCCAATTTTAGAACAACGTTGTGTAAACAGTACTATACATCCTGTACTTCACCACAACAAAATATCACAAATTACTTCTGTGCAGTTAGGTTGTGCAAATCAAACAGAAACAATGGAAGCAACCACGACTTTAATAACAGAAGCGAATGTGCTGGAAGTGGAAACCTACCTACGAGTTTTCAACTAGACGTCGTTTAAGAGAATGCACAACCAGTAAGGCAGCGCACTAGGGTTTAGTTAATAACAATCCGGACAGCTCTTCACATATGCGATTGGGACAAGTATAGTACGCATGTGCAACGATAAGTACAGCCTATTGATACGATCGAATAATGATAACGTCACAAGTCAGTGCGTTCAAAGTGAGGACGATTTGAAAACGCTTTGTGTGTAACAAACCTTGACCTTGCAAAAGATGAACTGTTGAAAGTAGGCATATACCTGTTTCAGCCACGTCCGAGTTAGCCAGCTGAGCATCATCAGCCACATCGGCTAACTGACTTTTTCGAAGTTCACTCTGTTCCGATTCGGAGTCGCTATCACTGTTGTATGCCACCAGGCCTGAAAATAGGGAAAAACAGTCGAATGGGGCATGAAGTGAACTGTTTTAATCGGGATACTGAGCGTGGTTTAGGAATGGTCCTTGTTCCTATTTTGGTTGAAATCATGGTGATCCCCATTGGCTTCCTTCCGAACAACGTGAAAGAGGAACAACACTATCTACTGGTTGTACACATTCTTTAAAGCATAACTAAGCAAACGGTTTCAAACATAGTAGAACCAATAACAACGCTACTTGGTGGAAATGCGTGTGACAGTCAAGAGAAATCAAACGTTTATGACCACCTGCTAACCTAAATATGGACAGGTTCAGTCTCAAGCCGATAAATCACACTAGTTGATGCGACGAGAACATGACATTAAAACGAAGTAACTAATCATTTGCGATGATTATGGAACCGGTATTCTAATGTACAAGAGGCTCTGTTCGTAACATGCAACTGGTTGATGTGAATTGTTATCATAACACATTCACTTGATGAATACAACCGAAGACGAATTCAGGCGGCATGAAATTTAGAATGGCGGGTTTACATAAACAGTCACCAATCTTCTTAGATGGTACTGTCTGTCAGAAATATGTGGCTGCATACAGAAGCATTAACATCCCCGCAATGGGACCGATCACCGTGATCGCAAGCAGCGATCACTGACAACAAGAACCGTTCCCGTTTGACCCTAATGCATAACTGATAGCAACATCAAAAGGTTTGAACAGTGACGACGGATGCACATCAAAGACCCTAAAAACGTCCATCAATGAGCTTGATTGGCGATCCTCTCCTAGCGTCTCCAACCACAGGCTCTGCGAAACAGACGCAAAATAGCATGGAAAGCGAACTGAAATGCTAGTCTACGAGCAACCACGATGCAAAAAATATCTTTCCTCGTCCATCTGAAGCGGAGTTCACATGAAACTAGTTTCAGGATTGAGGTCCAAAGGACATCTTTGGTTGGAAACGCCGTCGGAAATGGGGAAGAGCAGAAGTCAATGGCGCTGACATTGCGACTCTCTGCACACCTCGGTTTAATTATCATCTACAGGTTTCTAGCTTTTGTCTCATAATTTACTTTACTCTCACTTGTCATGACACGTTTACGTAGCTGCAGATCAGAACTGCGGCTTGTTACGTTTTTCATCTCTTTGAGGCATCAGACAGGAGGAGACTTCGCGTTAAGAAATGATAGCAAGGAGTGTAACGATTATTCAAAGTCAGTGTGTAACGAAAATACACGGGATTAATAACAAAGTAAGGTGAAATACTGAACACATCGGTGTTTAAATGAACATCTATTATTTGTCTCAGAAAAAGCTTATTGTCAGGACGCACACGATATATTGGGAGATGAATTAGTTTGCGTTCACGACGGAATACTGATCAAGGATCATTCTCAGTACGACAGGACAAGAAAAACACAGCATCTGGCATTTGCAAAGCTTACCAGCCAATCCAGAAGGAACTGCAATTACTTCGACAGCCGGTTTGTCATGACCATGAGGCTGCTTGGATTTGTGTTCTTCTTCCAGTTGGACTGCGGACAGAGTCTCCTGTGCGACGGTTAAAATCATCTCGCTGGTCACGGCCAAAAGCACATCCGTCAAGGTCCGTGTGATGAACCGTGCCTGTAGTCGGTGGGAAACAAAGAATAGGGATATGACTGTGTGCTCGGTGTTCATGATGAGAACAAAGGGACGCAAAATACTACTTGACGCGAAGACCAATGAGTTTTTTGATCACTTGCAGAAAGAGCACCCTGAAACTATTAGGCACTAATGATAAATGAAAGTATACAGAACTGGATGTGACAGGATACATCTAGGATTTCGTTTACAAAAGGATAAATGTTGGGGAACAACAGAGGGATGATAGCAAGCTGGCATGTGACATTTGTAACAAATTCTAATACGGACTAGCCATTTAGTATGACTGAGAAGACGGCGAGGTGCACATGTAATGATAATATGAACATAAGCATTTAGGATAGATTTACACAGCTATACACGGGAACAAACCGTTATAGATGAGCTGTTCGGATAGACAAAACATCAAGAATTTCTCCATGCTAAAATGGACGATTCCGAGCGCTGAAACCGAAATGGTCGGAAACGAATTACACAAAATACTGTTAAACCGGTTCCCTTCTTGACTTACCGTCTCCAACTGCTGCTCCTCATCGGTCAGAGCGGCAAACTTGGCACGGAACTCTTCAAGCGACAGCAAAGCTGACGAAGATTCAGGCGTAGCCTGTTCAGAACACAGTAAGACACCGGAGATCACCAAATAATGGTCCAAACGGGGAGAAGGGGCTGACAGAAATCCTCACACCAGCACGTACTAACAGAAGCAACAGTACACATGTGTAGTAAGTAGGCAAACAGAAGGATCATTCTCTATCAAGACTTTGACTCCAACAGCTGCCAACAGGACGAGTTAGTTCACGATAGGATGATAGGTGTACGAACCAGTGATGCGTACGAACGCATTCAAGTAAGCAGAACAGTGTTGGGGAGACCGTAGTCACCTCAACACGTTGAGATAAGTAACCGGAGAACGTAAGAAATAAAAAGCAGAATAAGTGTTTTGATCTGAGCAAACGCGCGTCAGCATGCTCAACACCAATATTATGGCGTTTTAGTGGAAAATGAATAAATACAATGAGTATATGTACAGACAGGCTTGTGAAAGATGACACCTGCCTACAGTGACCTCTACTGAAAGTGACATTTTGGAAAGCGCTTACCGATAGTTCCGGCAAAATGCTTGGTAGATTAGCTGAGCTAACTCGTTTTACACCGGACTTATCATATTCATGAGAGATCTCGGGAATAACTCTGTCAACTGCCCCTTCCATTTTTGGGGAAGTGGGTTTCACGGACACATCAGGATCTGCAGTGCCCTCGAAAACACCCATGGTAACAGAAGCTGATTCAGGCGGAACCGCTTTGGAACGAGAAGCTGCGGTCACGATTGCAAGTTCTGACGTTTCCACAGCAGTGTCCACTTCAACATCCTCTTCGTCGTCATCAACTCCCCGTTCTTCATCGTCATCACTCAAGTCGTCGTCGACCAACGGTTTAACAGGTATTTCGGACAAATGGCCCGTTTTTGTTTCGTCCTCGTCCGCTGCCATGACAATATCACCTTCCGCATCACGTTCTGCATCCGGCGCTGCGCCCAAGACTGACAAACGGGATATATGAATGTACATAAAAGAGCGCGCAGAGCAGATAAACGTTCGCAGGTCCAAATAATAATGTGGAAACAGTCAGATTCCAGCAGATAGCTAACCTACGAAACCTACAAAAACCAGACTATCAGAGAAGAAAAACCAACTTACATAAAGGGAATCACGAAAACTATGACACTGACTTAGGAATCATGTAAAGACATTCCTGTGAAAAGATAACAGGAGGGGTGCTGAAACGGAATCCGAATGGTATGTGAACGACAGCATCGGCGCTGTCACAACGACAGGTGCATACACAGCAAATTAGTCGAACGCCTTACTAAGAACATCACAAAATCAATATTTGGTTCACTTTCACGTATTCCGACGTGTAAAAGAAACGCATGGAAACAGAATGGGTTCAAGCACCTCAAACGACAAAGTTTACCACACCCTACACCTACTATTTTTAACAGGCGGATTGTAGCCGTGTGATTAACAGCAGCAGAGAAGATGACTACAGCCGCTGACCTCAACATGAGAAATAACCCAATTGAAGCAGGACGGTTTGTGACCTTATGTGGACGACGGAACAACAAAATACATTCAAAAAACGGTAGACATTTAAAACACACTAGTTTTGACAATCATGAACATGATACTGTGCCTGGTATGGCCGCCACAGACCACATGAGTGATGAGTTGATAAAAACATGCAACACAAAGATCGAAATCATAAGGGTTGACTGAAACTAGGTTCTAGATACAATATGCAGACACAAGAGGAGAGCACATTTACCTGTATCACCTGAAACAACAGCCAGTTCTTTAGCCTTTTTCTTTTCTAATTTTTCCAGTTCATCTCGGAGCCAGGCAGGTAAAACACGCTTTTTGCCTCCCTCTGTCTGATCAGCTTCCGGGCCTTTAGGGGGCCATGCCCCGGTGCTAGCTGCAGCTTCTTCTAAGCACAGGAAAGACAAAACCATAAAAGAAAAAAGGAAATGTTCAAGAATCCTACATGGAAGGAAGATGGATAGTAGAACTGATAAAACGGGAAAAAACAGGTCTTTAGTATTGACATAAGTTTTTATCATCATTATTATTACAAACAGCAAATCAGTGGTTCTCACTGATACTTAAATGCCAGATAACCATGAATAAGAAAGCAAATCTTGTATTAGAGAGAAGAAAGAAGAGAGGAAGGGACCTAACCACTACAAATATCCACATTCAAACATTCAGATTTTTATGCACAGAGTGAGTGGAAACAAACTTTGAATCACGATAATGAGCGCTTTTATTTTAATGGTTGAGGTGGTTATAACTAGGCTACCTACCATCGTTGGTGGTAACTTAAAAAGTAAAGCTTAAAATTCCAGCCTGGTTTTTTTATGCCACGAGGTGGAGACGACCGTGTGACATGTGGTCTAAGTGTTGTTAAGTTGCTACGAGCAA
>LOND01002867.1:15750-30280 GCA_014220965.1 Paragonimus kellicotti | reverse complement strand
CACATCACAATGCAAGACCATGGAATCAGTGAGCGGAAACAGGTGGCATTTTCTGAGCACCGTGGTGATCGTTAGTGAGTACGGCGCAACTCGTGTCTAGTGCGGAACGAATAAAACCGTTCAATCCACAGTGATCACCTTTTACCTGACAAACGGTCTACACATGGTCAACAGTGGTAAAGTATAATAAATGAATGGAACGAGAGCACACTCAATTTAAGCTTGGATATGGATTGGAAGGAACAGTTAGGCTGACTAACACTGCTTTCCATCAAAGATAACAACAATGGCAATGAAAATGCGGATGAAGAAACGTTTTGGGCTATCTACTATGGGTTCCAAGGCAGACGTAAATTGTTATAGAACCCATTCCGCGTTCAACTACATGTATCATATGATACTAAGGCGTGTGCAAAAAGGAGATTAGAAATTGGATGACGGCAGCGAGGGAGAAGATTGCAAAACCGTTCAGAGACGTAAACGGTTGAAGTATAGACTGAGGACACCAACAAATTGAGTATTCGATAACAGTGCCACAGACAACTAGTTTGAGAAATAAGATTAATAAGATGACGTGGCGCAGAGAACTGTGGGAGTATCAGCAAGGTGGTCGAGATAAATCGCCAGGTTTCCAGGCTGGAGCCCATGTAGTCCATATAATTGGTAAATGGGAACACCAGAAAGGACTATTAAACGGATTCAACAGGACAAACATCTTTTGTTTTTGGCTGGATGGTTTGTGAAGTAATGACAACTACTGAAGTGGAGATCATCAAGGAAGCCAGCTGTCTAACGATTTCCACATTACTCTCGCCATGTAAATCTTTTTTTTAATATCTGGTGTAGGTACTGTGATATGCGTTGTTTATGTTTAAAAAATGAAGTTACGTTTCTCCTTCTCGTTTATAACCCAACTATGGGTACTTATCACAGCTATTTTACATCTAAGCATAATTCAATCAATGAGGAATTACGGTTGACGGCAACGGGAACGATTATGCAGTGATTAAGCATGTGATAGACAGTAGCTGGGGATACTCCAAACAAGATTGGTGATGCAACGGTCTGACTTAAAAGGCACTGGAGCCTGCTGTGAAAAACCCTACACGAAGCTAAGGAAACTGTCCTAGTGAGTCTGGCGGAACTGGACGAAACGAGACCGGAAACACTATGATTGTGAGATTTATGTTAACGCTGTGCGTTTTCGAATAGAACACTAAACCTAGATCAAAATCAACAACGAGGAAGGTTTCTCACTGGTTCTTGCCCAGACAAAGTGGTATTTTGAGGTGCATCCGATAATTCGGGTTCTGGTGGTTGTGAGTTAGCTGCATCCGCGGCTTCAAAAAGGCACGCAAACAAAGCTGCACCACGCGGGTTAGGATTGTTAACGCGGCTTGGTAGCGTTTTGGACTGGCCGCGAGTGGGTTCATCAGCGCTACTGTCTGCCTGTGGATTGGACAATGACAACTCTGTTTCCGTCTCACGTGCCACAGCAGACTCGCCGATGTGCACATGTTCCCCGTCCTCATCCGAATCGTTTGACTCCACTCCACGGTTGACATCCAATAGGTCAAATAAGGAGAACTCTCCAGAAGCATCCCCTTCCTTGCGCCGACCGAGGCCTCTCCGACGAAAGGGATTACGAGGCCGACGTTCATCAGGGCAACCAACGAAGGTAGAACTGCAAACCGCACAAAAGAAATGAAGTAGCATGTTTAACAAAGAGTTGCAGGTATTTTTTGAACTGGACATATTCATTCATTCATAAGGGACGAAAATATGGCAAGTGTTTTGGTTTCACTCGTCACTCATCGCAACAGTAACGTGGAATGTCCCAGAATAAAAAATAATTTTAATAAACTAAAGTAGGTATAAAAAGGTTAGACAGCGAACCACTTCCCCTCATCTCCTCTTTTTCTTCTTTCTTCCTATATAGGTTTTTTTTTCTTCGTGGTTGTGTGGCAGTTAAGCATCAGTGTGAACCACTGATGTATTGCTGTCTATGATGATGATGATGATGATGATGACACCACCGACTGCAGTACACTGTTATCTCGGACAACACTTTTAACAGGCGTTTTGAGTGACCACCGAGTTCCCAATCAGAGAGTGGACGCCTACCCACTTTACTCAACGGAAGAGTCAGATATTTTACATTTCATGACCACGTCATTGTCTGAACATCAAGCAATTTTGCTCAACTGTTGGCAGTCTCAGTGTGTAATGCCCGGTATGGCAAACACTCAACTGGTAAGCGGAGTACGTGGCTCAGCTGTCGTAGACCGTGTGGCGTGAGTACTTGCCCAAGTGATTACGTACCGTGATGCTGTCGAAATACATACCGCAGAACGGCCGCATTATTCACGCAATCATTCTGCTTGATGTGTACAAACTGGAAGAAACAACGATGGTTAAGCACAGAAAGTCTGTCGACAGGTTGGTCGAAACCAGGCCATGTTTCCGAACCACAAAAAAAGGGACGAACACAAGCATCACACACCCATCCCATCAATAATAAAGATGTGGACCATACATGAAAAAAACATGGCTTTTGTTCCCAACTAGTTCAACTCTTCTTGAGCATGTTCGATCGTTTTCCTGTGCCTACCTCACAAGTGGTCATTGATGGTTACGTAGTTTCGTATTCAGTGGGAGCCAACTGTCAGTTATCCGACCTTCACCCAGTATTATTGCTCTGTAGTACGGACGTCCTGTGTTTTCGTCACAAGTAAATTATCTCAACACATTCCCTCAAAGTGCAACCAAAGATTTAACGATTCAGCATTGAACAGATTGCCAACTGTTCACGCTTTATCCCATCATTACTTAATCTAATTGTGTTGAATACAGAGAACATAGAAGCAGATGTGCGGTTGGGTGATAACTGAACGGCTACCGGTATGCAGTGAAAGTCACGTAGGCAGTCGATATTGAAGAGGTGAGTGAACGGTGTATAGAATTTATGTCCGCTTACAGACAAAAACCTAACGGTTCACACGCGAAATAAGATAAACCATAGAAATCAGTTTCGTCGGGAACGCCTTTGATTTAGAAAGAGATTACCTCACAAGAAGTCGAAACCTGAAACCAGGAATAAGCAAAGTTAGGTCCAGTCAATGAACAGAAACTATACAGTCGAATAGCAAAAAAACATTGAACAAATAAAGATATGGACCTAATATCATTACGAATACGGAAAAAAACCGAACGACTCACTCTGGATAGGGGTTAGGCACATTGACCCGTTTGCACAAAATGCGATCAGGATGCCAAGTTAAACGCCTTCGAGTCAGCGCACCATAATGCTCTGTGGCTACTGCGCGATCACGAGGTTCGACAGTTTCAAGATTCTGAATCAAGATTATGGGGCACAGGGAAAGAAATGACTCTGTGGTAAGCAACGTTGTTATCAACATCATCAGTACGAATGTTTAAGCAATCATGGACAGGACGTTCAGAACGGTATGCAGTTGCAAAAAAGTAGGTAAGAGGGGATAACGAGAGACTACGACAACATCTATAGGACAACCTTTCCTACGGTTTCTTCCGCCTCACTTCACAGACTATTCAGAAGGAAAACATTCCACTGAACGCGATTATCCGTCCACTCACTTAATTTCTCAGGCCAGAAACTTTATGGATGTTGAAACTCCTATTAAGAAATATCTCAAGATCTGTAAGCCAGGTCACTAATTATCCACTTCGTACCGTAAGTCGTTGAGCAGAATCGAAGGCACGTTATATCTTGAATTCGCACTCGTAATACGTGATCTGACCATCCGAACCAGTATGTTTCCATGGGTTAGGTGAATGAACTTGCTCAAATCTTATGACTGGAAACAGGCTGCCTAACATTATCGAGATCACCCGGCAGCGTCACCTGACGCATGTGACCGAAGTAAGAAAACTGCCGAACACAAAACACGAAATACCAGACATTCTCAAGTTTTTGCGACCACGTTTCGCATCCAGACAATAGAACTGCCTCGACTATCATAATCGATGAAGGCAAGCTACCAAACAATTCTGTCACATAGCATATTGTACGTTGTACAGGGACGATCTCAGCACTGTATCCATACTCGGAAAGAAGCCACACAAATCGCCGACTCAACATAAAACGTTCACGTCTCCAAATCTTGCAATTCTAGAAATTATACCACAAAAAGACACCTGCACTCACTTCTACTTTAGCTCGGAAAGCCTTCTCCTCTCTCTCGGACAACTCTTTGCTGATGTCCATGCAACCGGCCGATCGGAAACGTGAAGAAAGCAGACTAGCCACTAGCTGCTGCTTGTGGGCTGGTAGTTGCGTTGTAAGCGGAGTGCTACGCGCAAGCACAATAGGGGGTGGTTGTGATTCCGTCGAATTGCTAATGCCGGAGTCCGCGGTAGGCACAGGGGTTGCCGTAGGTAGTTTGGCAGCGTGTAAAATGGCACTAAATGCGTTTAGCTCCCGATCCCGATCCTCACCGGATAAATCAACGCCACCGGAGCAGCGAGTGTAGGCCAATTCGGCTGTGATGAAAAGTGAGAAAATCGCAGTGAGTCAAAAAATTACAGAATATTCGCGAGAGTAAGCTGGAGTTAGTTTAAGTCTTCGTCGTCGTCATCCATGTTGTGACAATATTGCTAGAACTTCAGGTTACATTGCAAACCATAAAATGGAGGCTAAATAACGTCCGCAAAATCACAGTTTCTAATACACTGGCATGAGCTAAGCCTTTTTGTGAATGGATGAACATGGATAGCGTCGTGCGGTGACATATTTTACTGTACAACGAAACTTGAAAAATTCACACTGGCTGTAGTCTGTAAGGCACTTGCACCATACGGTACAACGATTGTAAATCAAAGAGGGATGCACAATTATCTGATTCCACGAGGTTTGTAAGTTCCTACATATCTTACGTAGGCCAACCAAATGTTTGCAATATTGTACGGACGTTGTGTTGGGCTGCCAGTGGCAGTCTGGTGGCTAGTGTAAAATCTTGCTTCGGAGCGTAATGACTTTGGCGTTAAAACATGTTTGCACGGATGCCGTCGGGATATTGAGTGGGCCCAAAAAGGGGATAAGCATCGTTTGTCGACGACAACATGGACAAGAACAGTTGTCAGTAGCGTATCTTTTGTGAATCTATGTATTCCAAGAAATGATTTTTCATCTATTTCATAATGCCATCCACTTCTACAAATTTCTCGCATGTGATAATATAAAATATATAGTGATGTGACAATTCGCCCGAAGAGCACTGTATTAGCATAGTGTTCGTATGAAACGATAGTAGACGTTTGCAAGATAAATGAGGAGCTAACATCACGCCAGAAATAAACTGGTGATTAGGCCAATAAGCATGAATGTCAACATCACTGGATTAGGCATATTAGGGGCCAGTTCTTAAAGCTAACTGACAGCACAGTACCGAAGTAAAGATAAACGGCCTACGTAATTGAGGCAAATGTGTCCAGTACCATACGTGAGTGAAAGCATGCATCGACGAGTTAAAAATATTGAGCTTCTCTCTATATCATGATATTATGAAACTATTTTGATTAACTTTAACTCTGTTGACACAAACTGACAAACCACATGCAAAAATGTCCGAAAATCACGCAGAGGGATAACCAAACTCCAGTTTGACCAATCCCTCACTTGAAACTACTCAATTATGGCTCCGAGAAATCATCACCAATACGCAGCATGTGGACGGACTTCAAAGATGCAATGCACGAAAGACAATCCGGGAAAAATAATCTCACTAAACGCTGGCCAAGTGTTTCGAAACAAACAGCAAAGTGACCATGAGCCCCGCTGTCTGAGTAAACCACGTCTACCACTGATCTCTAATATCTATTCTACAGAAAGACGTTGCAACCTTTGAAATACCGCAAGCCTTCCGTCTCTAATCTCCTTCCATGGATTAAAATCAAACATAAGAGCTCAAAAACCACCCAACATCGCCCGTTTACCTCATCATAAATTGTCCCATGAAGTTAATCCTATAAGGTAGGATCGACGACAAATCAGCAGCGATGCCGAACACAAACGTGGTTTGGCGATAACAAGATGCTTACGGTTCATAAATTTATTTACCGCTGTCTCATCCTACAATAAACCACAGTGTAATAAAACCCATTACTGAACGAGCACCAGCAAGTTACAGGCATTTAGCATATTTAATGCTCACAATCTTAAATGTAAAAACAGAAGCACAGGGACTCACCAGTCGATAGCATTAGAGTTACGAGCCGAAGCTTATACCCACTACAACAAAGTTATTGTAAACGGTGCTTGCAATAAAAGAGAGTAAAACGATTGGTATGTAACCATTGACGTGTAACATGTAGTGGAATTGTGGCCGATCGGCGCCAACCAATCAAAAACGGCAATCAGCTGCTACAACAGGTTTGTCTGTGAGAAGTGGTGATTAAAATGAACTGTTGGAACACGTCAGAGTTAAACAACCGAGTTGCCTGAGGCAATTTCGTGAAACGTAGTAACGAACAGGACAATCGAAACGCGAAAACGTTTGTCGCCCAATAGTAGTCGTTAATACTGCTATTCTATAAAGAGTGCTGTTTTTCTAATAAATTGAAATTGCTTAGTGCTGCTCAGGGCCTGTATCGCTCTGGTTACCTCGATTTCGTAGCCCAGTTAATCCGTAAAGCCTCAACACCACTCTCCATTAGCGCTAGTTTTCTCCAGGATACAAACTTCTTTCCGTTGTCACAGTATTCAGCATCCATAAAATTTTATGACACCGGTCTAATCAAACATGCCGTTAACGCGTTGTTAGGCATCAAAAAACTCTACTCGATTTTATTAACCCGTTCTGGTGGATTATCAGACCGAACTAATAAGTTGATTGGGATCCGCCAGTTTGCCTACCAATATATCTAAATGAATCGATATGTTGTACTCATCTTTGAAAGGTAAACAACACGAAGAACTTTCTGACTGTCCATTCTTTTACGTACGAAATAAACCGTTATCACTTTTCTTTACGGGTAACAGTGTTAGGGTTATTACATACACACATATTCAAAGTACACCAGATAACCGAATGCAATCATCCGTACAGTCACTACAAGACACAACACACGGCGACGGGTCTGCACAGTTATGGTCTGCCACATGAGTATAGCAAAATGATAGAATGTATCCACGAGGAGATTCCTCGTGCGTACTAAACCAACGTATCATCATATCAAAAATCAGGCTCGTTTAGGATGGGAACGAGTTCCAAGTCCCACGACTGTTCAGATTTGAGCTTCGGCAGACTGGCAGTACCAAGCTCGCGTGTGGTCAAGGGCATCGTATGAAAAAAGACGCTTCGTACAGTAAAAATTGGGAAAATCATAATACGCAGTAAAATAAACGCCAATAAAAACAAGTGAAACGAGTTCCTCAGAAACAGCGCGAGAAATAAAAGTGGTTTTACAATGAGACAACCGACCACATCGCAATTACAGCAGTTACAATAAACAAACAAACAAACTGAAAGAAGCTTGGCTTATTTTTGAAAAAGAAGCGACTTGAAGATAACCAACAGATAAAACACTAAACAGTAGTAACATACGCGTAAAACCTCTGCGAATGAGCACTTGAAACGCTTCGAACCGAGCCTGTTTTTCCGGATCTACCTTGAATGGTTTTAATAACGCCTCCGTCTTTGGAAATACTGCACTGACCATAGACAACTGGGGAATCGAAGTTGTAGGCACCACTGCAGTCGGATCAGAACGAGGTGGTACAGGGAGGCCAGCAGCAGCTCCGTCCATTCTCAGCTGCTCAACAGGATTGACTAAGTCAAATATGGAACCTGTGACGAGCGCAGAAGACAATGGAGAACTCAACAGTGTCAGAAGGCGTGATAACAAATCAAAATACTGGTACAACAGATGATCAGTTGAGGTTGAGCATCCATGTAGTATTTGGAGGTCGTAACGAGCAAAATGTTACCTTAATCATCAATAGCGGCCGTATGGGAAAAGCAGTTTATCAATGTCAGTACGGGTCATAGAAACCACATCATTGCTTCTGTGGAACGGAATGGTTAAACTATGCATCTAAGCCACCATCTGAAAGGAACACACGAAGAAAAGTCACGGTAGGATTTCAAATGCAATCTCCGATTGACGATTTACCAATGAATCCGTAGTCCACTGAATTACCCGGCTTGCACAACCGATCAAGAATAAATACACACAGACGACACACGGAAAGCACAGGCGAACATCTCTTGATATCACGCTTTACAGGTTCATTCGGGCGCTACAACCACTTTGTCCACGGTCAATCTCTGTCATCTCTTCTAACTTGACTGACCTGCACTACCGACATTGTCAATATAAAGTACGATATTTTCAAATGATAAGAAGCCATAACTCATGAAGACCATCATTAATCACAGAGTAAATCTGTGGCTGAAGGTATCAATTTTTAGACTTGTTCAAATATTTCACGATCTGAACAAAGGACGGATCCGTTCTCAGTCGGAACGTCCAGCCGTATGACCAACTTAGTTTGTTGTTCTCTACTATTAGGTTTCTCACGCAATGGCGTACGCGGTCAGGAATTCATGATTGACTATCCTTTAAAAAGCACTATTTGTAGACGTAGTTTACTCAATTCCATAACTGTATATTCATCTTTTCTCCAAAGTTGAAGCGGACAGCCAACCAAATGTGCCCAGTGTACATTAGAGGTCAGAATAGTGTATCCGAAACCAAACGTTGGATGTATCGTTAACAGAGTAAGCTGATAGTACCAACATCCAGAGGTGGTTTTTAAATACAGATTAAAATGAGTAATCAACTCTAACAAAGTACGGCAGTGACATTGAAATACTTAGGTAAAAACAGTCATTCATGTGTAAAGACTGTAGGGTACAAAAGAAGCAAATGTTAAAACGTCTGCCCCTCCAGTCTGTGTCAAATCACCGAGTCCCACTAACCAAGGCTGTGAGATGAAAAACCGGCTCGAAAATATTCTTGTCACCATGCGGGTCAAAAGAAAACCAAACATCGCGCAGAATCTGCTGCACAATACTCACCGGTTGAACCACCCTCCAAGATGCGACTGCGAGATACAGCGTCCAGTTGGTGAGAGCTACGAGATTGGTGTGTTTTTGTGAGCACAGGCAGTTCAGGTTGCACCGGGTGGGCGGACGGATCACGAACGCATTGCGGGTTGAACACAGGCATGTAACCCGGGGGAATGCGCACAGTTTGTGCAGTTCCTGAGGGCAATTCTGCAGGGCTGCTGGCCGAACTGGGGACAAAGCCTGGAATGTGACTGGAATTAGAACCATCCATGGACTGTCGTGTATCTAAATAGGCAGTGGGACAAAAACATCGATTAAAATACAAATGAGCACACAAGCGAAAGGAGGCGACAAAAAAAGACGAAGCTTGCAAAAACGCGCATTACAACAAGTTACGATAAGGTGTTCAAGAAATCCAAGACAACATTTGGTGCTGATACAATTTCATATGCACTTTACCGGATGTAGTTTTTACAGAAAGGCAACGTGGCCAAATGAACACATTTTCCGCTACGATTATCAGCTACTTATGAGTAGTAACGACCTTTATTGAAATAAAATAGCCACAGGAAAACCGGAAGGACCGGTGAAGCCTTAAACAGCCGGTAACTAAACCAATATACCACCAATCATCATCACGAACCAGAAGTAGCACTAGGACACAAGGAAAGTGTAATTTAATTATGAAGCACGACATGAAGCGGGAAATACGTTAAAAGGATGTGTACAAAACACCATTCACGCGTGTTCACGACTGCCGTATTCAGATAGACATCGTATAATGCAAATGGGGCCAACGCACTCTAGTCCATCAAAGAGATAATCACTCTCCATTAGATTTTCTTAGACTTCCAGGTTCACAGGTGTATTTGGGAACAGGTCTATAAAGTGGTATAATTTTGACGGTGACTTACTAAATACCGAAAAACTGTCTACAAAATAGCAGTGGGTTATCTGGTCCAAGCCCTATCTTATAACTAGGACTGACTAGATCTAATACTATGCCCAGTGGGCTCGTGCACAGGCAGAATAGAAAATAACTAAGCGATTTTCCTTACATAGGGCCCGCGTCATACGGGTTATTCCAATTTTTGTCTTGACCCCCAGTTCAGTCGGACAGTTTGGCAGCATCATTTAATATATGAAATGATTAGAGAACCCCCAGTTTTCCGATTTATCGAATTGAAAAGTGGCAATTACCTCGACACTGCGAAGGGGCAGTCCATCCATCGAAAGTTTTCCGCTGATTGGTGGACGACTTCCGGTCTTTTTTTCGTTCTGATGTGGAAGACCAACGTCCCAAACGAGCGGCTTCTATCTCGGCTTCTTCATTATCCGCATCATCGTCATCAACATCAGAGTTTGGGCCACCGATCTCCCAATCATAGTCGGCAAGCTGATCAGATGTGTAGACGTCTGTATCATCTGTCTCTAAAGCTCCCACACCAAAGGCCTGGCCTATAGGGGTGGCAAAATTGAACAATACGTCATACACAGGACACCTCGCATGCAAAACTCAAATAAGCATCATGATGACAAACATGAAAAGTTCATTACAAGGTGCGCGCACACGGTTGGAGGCATCCGTTACCGCATTACTCTGTCAAATTGACCGGGGCCAAAGGGTGCCTGTGCATAGCTCTCGCCACAAGTGGCTTGCGTTGCACTACTCGGTTTTCCACTCAAACAAGCAAACTCACACACTCGACAAAAAGGTGGTCAAGCGAGCTGTAACAGGGTGAATAACCGGGACACGCCACCTGGGATGCCTGACCAGCACTACACTGAAACAAATATGTGCCATATAGATTTTGTTTAGATTGGATAGATACATCTGGTGTGCCCTTAAAAAGCGTCCGACCAAATAAGCCATTCACCACGAAGAAAAGCGAAATCAGCTGCCTCTACAAATATACCTCATCTGCACAACTCAGTTTGCTTTAATATCGGCTGCTGATTGCAAACCGCCGGTCCCCATGTGCGAACGTGCCACGCAAACAGTACGGTTATTTTTTTTATATTGCATTCGTCTGCCTCCTGTAGATGCTTGTACGATCCATTAGCACTGTACTGATTGCTAACAAAACTAAGCTATCGTTCACATGAACTATAATCTAATCACATATGCATCATATGGCACATCGGGCGCATCCAGAGACATGTCGCGCCGCGTACGGAATGAGTGATCTAATAAGTTGCCTTACGTGTATTGATGATTGGTCATTTGAAACACTTTCTGATAACTGATACCTTCCGGCGCGAAAATGGTGTCATCAATGTGTGGCGATAAAGCGTTGGAGTGGTACTGACCTGTTCAAGGCAAGGTGATTATCCATGAAGTATTGCTCTTGCAGACAGACGGTCCGTAGTTCAACCGTACAAAACAGAATAGCTTGGGCGCTTTGAAGAATCAGTGGTGGGGCTGATTTTTACGACTAGCGCGACCAACCAAGGAAGAAAGTGGAACATATCAAACAAATGGAACGAAATATGAAGGTGGTAACATGAACCGCAGGAGCTAGAACCCAACCAAAACAACAAAAAAGATGGGACCTTGCATTCAGCTTCACATTTTGGTCCAGTAAAATTATAGCCCAAAAATAAGCCGCCAGTCGAATGAATTACGGTAAACGCGAGTTTTCGCATAAGTGGATAAAAAAGCGTTTAGTGGCTTCCGAGACTCCCTTGAAAAACAGGTCAGATTTAGAAAATAATTTACTTGCTCTAGCACTGACAGAGTAGGTTCGGTACACACGTTTGTGAGCCAACATCACTCGCAAATACAGGAACCACTGCAATAAGGCATGATTGTGACTGTCAAGACACTGCCGTCGGTTCTCCGAATGGACAGACAAACTGAGCACTAACATGGACAACGATGTGCCACTATGACCATGTGTGCCTTTTGGGGATGCGCGAAAAGGGATTGCACGCTGTGTCGACGTTAAGCCACCCAGTTCCGTCGACCAGATGTGTTCAGGGGATTTATCGTTGCACATTGTTGTATGAAGATGCCGAGCAGTAACAGGACGTGTGCAAGCAAGCAAAAACAAAGGTACAGTTGATAAACTAGGAATAACACCAACTGATTGACAGTATCAACTGACGGATTGAAAAGCGCAACCCAGGAGAACTTACCAAATCAAAGAGCCTCAGTTGCGAAATCAGGATTCACTTATTAGTTGTCAGTGGTTTAAAACATTTTACGTTAAATCAGCTGAGCCACGACTCGTACTTTTTAGTTGTTCTTGAGTGAACTCCCCCTTATTTAGTTCTTGTTGTGAGCCGCTTAATCACTCTGCTAGACTATCACACACTATTAGAATTGCAGTACAACTACCAGTCACGTAAGTGAACTTGAGCGTTTAAAAATGTTGACGGATGGCTATTCCCTAAAAGAAAATCAAGATATTGAAATCTCTCGTAAAAATTCGGAGGGTGCAAAAGCGCATTAGAATACAGCAGCACTGACGATGCTCGCTGTTGCTACAATCTGTACGTAACTATCCTAAGCTAGAAGACTAGACAATCGAACCACCAGGCACAATTCGAAAAGACAGTGCATGAAGGAATATTTATGTATCTCGTTCAAATATAAACCCCTAAAGATTAATCGGCCCAGCTGAGTTGAGCTTTGAATGTTAGTTAAGGTTTGCGTCATCAGTCGCGGAGGTACATCTGGCATTGCATAATACAACAAGCAGGACGACCCGAGTTAACAGTATACTATAAAAAGCAAAGCAAATTTCCAGGTAATAACGACTGAACCTAATAATCTGCGTCAAAGAATGAGCATAAACTCTTGAATTTTTGTCCCGTTGTAACACTTTATATGTCTACATCAAGTAGTTTGATCATATAAGCAACACCAGAGTCTGCCATCATGTTTTTCGAAAACGATCGGTCTTCGGATCGGTAAACGGTAGAATAAGATTTGAAACCTCTGAGGTTCGGGCGTGGTTTCTCAGTTCAGCTGGTAAAGCACTAGCCGCGTTTGCGCATGCTGGTTCCGCTGCTGGTTCAAATCTAGCCGAAGCCCAATGTGGGCAATTGCTAGGCTTACAAATCGATACGACAAGTGTTCTACCGGAATTTATGCACCCGAGGTCTATCAAAGTCAAAAGACTGTCTTGGTCAACTCGTGATGATTCTGTAATGAATAACGTCAAGCAAATGCAATAATGAATGGGAATAAACGTACATTCAAGATAGTTAATCCGAGGAAAATAGTCCACGGACACGTAGCGTCGTAATAATAAAATACTGTAGTCGGCTCAACGAATCAAGTGTGCTGCAACTGATAAGCAAACGTTGGTCAAATGGGGAGAAGGCGAAACAAATAAACATGTGAACGAAAGTCACACCAAACTTTTAAACAACTGGGTCCACACCTAAATTAACAAACTACATATTACTAATATAATTTTAATGCGCAGCAGTGACATTAGTGGATTCCATCCCGAACTGCTTGAGAAATCATGTGTCGGGGCAGTTGATCTCCATAGTCGTTTGGTGAATTGCACATGAAACAATGAGATAGGTGGGTGACCGATTCCAAATGTGACATTTCCGAGCATCCGGCGTGGCTTCATAGCTCAACTGGCAGAGCAACTAGCCACGTTTGTGCGAACTGTTTCTGGGGCTAGTTTGAATTCTATTTGAAGCCCAGCTTTCTCGCAATTATGTCTCTTCTGAATTAATAAGTGTGGCACACCACCAATTACGAATAAAGAAACACCATTTGACCTGGGTGGAACATGCACTCTGCATGCGTGCAATGACGGCTGGAAGAAACCTGAAGGTGGACAGGCAAAAATGCAATCACAGACTGTCAAAGTCTTGATCAATCGGTTGAGCAAGACTGGAAGATACCACTTGTCGGGAATAGCATGACCCTTTACATCGCTGGTCAGAGAAACTCAAATATGGTGTGTCGCAGCCAACGGTATGACATTATTATCAAGATTACCAATATTGCACTGACTGACGGACTACATTCAGTCAGAGATAAACAGTGTAATTAATTCGAAAATGACTTATTAACTAAAAAGTATCAACAATTCTCTACGTTTTTCTTTGTTTCTACATAACCTTCTGCGTCACTTCGTTTGCAACATTCACCAACAATATGACTCGAACCAAGTATGCAGACAGAAGTTATCATGAGTCCTAAGATAGGTTTCCAGCTTATGCACCACATAAGTGCTCGTTACCACTATGATGGGCGAACAAGCCGCCAGAGTAGATATAACTAACATTCAGTGGAATACCTCGATTCGACTATGGTCAGGGACAACAAGAAAGATCGAACGAGTCACCACTGACGGAAATCGGTTCCACGGGAGAGAAATGATAGATGGAAATCGGTGACAAAAAACACTAGATAAACTATCAGAACCAGGTGGAGATGCACAGGACAAACGAATCTAAACCTTGCTGTTTTGTGGACTGACATTTCGGTTCATGAAGACGAACACACA
>LOND01002866.1:46609-61185 GCA_014220965.1 Paragonimus kellicotti | reverse complement strand
GGGACGCCCAGACCTAGACAGGAGAACGACTAGGGTTCTCAACCAAATGCCTTTCAGCTCAAAAGCCTGTACCGCAAGGCAGCGGATGGATGGCAGTGTACCGGAACACAGGCGTATATCTTGCTTTTCAGCTGTTTTAACTGGCTCGTTGTATCTGCTCATCCTGTCGAGAGGCTTTATGCATGTTTTAGGAAAGCATCTTGCTAATAATGTTGTTCTCAGTTAGCAGGAGTATGGAGTTGGTTCACACAAATTGAAAGCTGCTGCAGCTTTCCTATTCCCCTTGGGCTTTATAGCAGAAAAGTTGATCCCACAGCAAAAACCACGGCCAAATTTAGTAAGTTGAATGCATTAAACTACAGACAAGGAGTACGTACACGGTTGGATGAAACAAGCAGATAGGAGTTAGTCGGCGATAAAGTGCATGTGGGTTAGTACGAACCTCGACTGATCAAAGAATCACGGGTATTCAGCACAGGCCATCCAGATGATTGACAACGATGGACCAGCGCACTAATGCAGACGTGCAACAAATAGAGAGCAAGACTCGTGCACTCTGTCAAATTAGAGCTGACTAACACATGTTAATCGTCCCGGTCCAAACTTCAGCTCTAACTCATTCGTTGTTTAACAGTGCACGACAAAAAGTCAAATCGTGTCAGACGTCTGGTCAGCAGGCATTGATGGCCAAAATTCGAGCAAACGTGGTGCCACCCAAAAGATAATTTCTATCGCTCGGATCACAGAGTGCGTGCGAACGATCATGCGAATGGTCAGATAAACAAAACACATGAGAACAAAGCCAAAATCAATGGTAGATGAACCGAGCGGGAAAAAACAGGCCACAGTGAGAGAAGTATACACCGAATGGAGAGCTCAAGAGTAGACAAAAAATCAAGGAACAGACAGTAGTAATCGGGACAATCATTTACGACTTTAAGAAAGTCACACTTGATGGTGACGCACGCGAAACTGGGATAGTGAAAAGTAGGACAGTCGAAGCTCTGACTAAGACTAATTCCTACTCGAAGTAAAAAAGACTTATCACCACAGAGCGGAGAGAGGACGTGAAATGGACGAACGAGTGGTTTTCGTTCAAAAGTGTCATGTGCATGCACGTACAGCGTAAACGAACAAGGCAACACGGAAGCATAGGATAGGGGCCCAGGAGAGCACAGGATGGCAAGAGATCAATCAGTCACAGTTTAAGCACCATGCACACAAACAAACCGGAGTCCGCAGTAATTAGAAACATAGAGGGGAGAAACAAGAGCAGCTGAATAGTCGGAGAAGGCGGTTTGGATTGGTGTCCCAGACTAAAAGTATATAGTCATTGAAGAAACACTGCTCTTTGATGATCAACAGATGCATCACGCCAGAGCGGACGTTTGGCGTTAGTCAGTAGAGCGTTAAAGCAATAAAAAAAACTACCTGCCCGTCAGACAGCCAAAATGAACCAATGACGTTATGATTGATTAGTTGCTGACGCTGTTTTACCAATGAATTACGTGTGTGCGAGCTAGAAAGGTGGAGCTTACACGAGAGCTGAGGTTGTCATCTGGAGCGATACTTGTTCCGGAGACGTCACATTTTCATTTCAAGTTGGGCACGTGTATGTGTGGGTAGGTGTGGAAGGGGAGGGGCGGGGATTGAAGCAACGTACTGCCCATCATCTGTTGCATGATCAAAAACTCAAAGTAAAATGCATTTGCGTCTTCTCTGTTTTTTAGACGGCATGAGTACCGCTCGGATGGCCTCGTCAAACACAGCCTTTTAGGCCTTGTTGGGTAAGGGCGGAACATTCCAGATACTTGTAAGCATCGATTCTTTTCGACAGAGCCAGCCCCTGAAAGAGAAACAGAATGAGTAGAAATAGGAGACTGCAAACCATATTAATATGAAAATCTGAGATGAAGCCATTTGGAGTTTATGCCAAACAGGTGCTGCTAGATCACATGGAGGTGAAACTTCTCGCGATGTCTGAGCCTACACATGTTTTCCATCAGTGCTGAAGCTCAAACATGAAGACCTAAACACGACGATCACAAGTAGTTTAAGACCACGCCTGCCTCCCTCTGATTCGAACTCTAGTTATTGGTATACTTATGGGGATAGGTTCGAAGCAATGAAAATGTAGTTAACGACCCTTCACTGTTGCATAAAGTGGAATGATAATAACGAGAATAGACACATAGCTGAACATATGTTTTCGATAATTCATCTTCAGGCCGGTACAATTATATAAGGAGTTAATAGAGTTAGATCGATCGATCAGACTTATTACAGAGAAACTAGGTCACTGGTCAGTCAATTGGCGATGGCTTGATTGGTCGGTTACGTCACGCTTGTCCATTGGTTTGACCGCGCAGGTTGGCCATCGATCCGATGGATTTGTGGCCATGGTAGGTGCAGCGCCTGAACAAACCGTTTTTGATGACATAATACCATTAATTGCGAGATACACTTAGAAGAGGTCGGAACGAGTGAAACGAAATATTCCGAAGATGGGAATCTCCACTTTTGACAATTTGAACGCCCATTTAGTTTGACGTCAAATTATGGAAGCGCATGCACCGGATTGGTCCGTTGGGTGAGCTGGACTTCAAGTTGTGCACAACCTGTTAATACTAACGTTGTTCACCAATATTTCGCCTTTCGGGAGGGTGGCAAAAATCGGCTAGTGGTTCTGTTGTTCTTTATTTCGCACTGCTGTTTTTTTTCCCCTCAGCGATCATAACTCTATCATTTTACTAGTTTCATGTTAAATATTCCCCTTTTAACCACAAGTTATCAGAGTACAAAAAAATTTGGCTAACCACTTTCTAAAGTTGGTTTGTGTTAACATTTAAATATGAACAATACTGTTGGCTAGTTTGGCCGTAAGCGGTCCAAATGCTTTGGTTCACAGATTTTTAAACTTCAAAATATGTGATCAGATTGTTCATCAGTGCTGAGATTCTGAAGTTCAATAAATAAGCCCTAATGATCGAACATAGGCCATCAACCTAAACGCTTCGATTCCAAGTTTACCTGCATTCGTCCGCATGCCTCCATCGAATGAAATATATCATTCGGTCATTTTTGTTACTGCATCATATTAGAGTTTTCAAAGCCCCTTGGAATAAAGCAATACTGCTACCAATATCAGAGTCAAAAACCGTCACAACGAGACTGGACCTTGACGTGGTGTGACGGCTTGCGCATCTCGATGACCTATTGGGCTAAACTGGACGGTGTGATCACCACACCGATAGAGTCACTCATACCAGGCAGGCCAATGGGTAGAGGTCTGACAAACCAGTCTCCTGGTCCTCCAGGTTGGGGGTTGGAAGAAGAGGTACCAGTTCTGGTACATTGCCACCCAACCGCTGCCTTGCGGTACAGGCTTTTGAGCCAAAGGCTTTGGTTGAGAACCCTAATCGTTCTCCTGTCTAGGTCTGGGCGTCCTGGCAGTATCTCAGCCCACACACAACCATGAATATTCACAACAACAATAAATCCATACTGCATCGGCCGTCTCGCAGTATAAACCGGGTCGCCCTATCTGCTGCATACAGCAGGGTGGATAGGCGAAATCATGCTACTGCTGACCCTCCCCCACTGTCCTATCAAATTTAGCTCTCAGGCCCCTCCCGACCTCCATTTCTGATAATTACTCTACAGGTCCCACAACAGATGTAGCTAACTGTAGTAACACTGAGCCGGTAAGTTCCGTCTCTTGCCTTTCAGCTTCAGGCCTCCCTCGTCCCTTGCTTAGACCTAGAACGCGAATTAATATAGGTGCCTTCAACGTTCGCACGCTAAAACAGATAGGTCAGCAAGGCTGCTCTCGCACGAACGCTAGACTCGTTGCACGTTGATGTCTGCTGTATATCGGAGACTAGAATCCATGACAGTGATCAACGTATGGAACTGACAGCACTCGTATTGTCTACCCGATACTGGTTATACACTTCGGGTGACTCCACAGCCGCTGTTACAGGTCAGGCTGGGGTAGGTATAGTTCTCAGCACGACGGCCGCAGCCGCATTAGTAGATTGGATTCCTGTTAACGGTAGACTTTGTGCCGTCCGCTTAGCAGGTTCTGTTAAAACCAGCTCTAGACGCAAGACTTTCAGAAATTTATTCATTGTGTCTGCTTATGCTCCTACTGACTGTAGTGAAATCGGCGTCAAGGACGCATTTTACTCGGATCTGGCCACTCTCCTTCGGTCGACACGTGGCTCTGATATAGTCGTTCTGGCCGGAGATATGAATGCCCAGGTCGGTCGCCTTTGGGGCGTGAAGCCGAATCTCGTTTAGGTGGCAGGTTTGGGATAGCATCACATGCTATGCGCTGAGCATAATCTTTCTTAGCCAGTACTGGTTTTAGGCATCGTGCACGTCAAGCTATGCTGGCCGCTTCTCCGATGTAGGCCCTATCAGATAGACCACATAGCCGTTAGTTATAGGTGGCGGGGTTCCATTCAAGACTGTCGTTCTTATTGGAGCACGTACTTGGATTCAGATCATGCGTTGGTAGTTGTGTTTTTATTCTTACTTTTGCTGGGAAACGACCCTACCGACAGCAACGGATTAGTTTGAGCAAACTGGCTTTACCATCGGTAAAGCGTGAGTACCAAACCAGCCTAGAAAACTGCTTTAGTGGTACTCACTCCGAAGATCCTAATAGCTGCTGGACTCAATGCTACTAGCCGTTCATTCAGAAAGCAGGTACTGTAGCATGCGGCACAGGGGTACATGGGGTAAACAAACATTGGATTTCAGAGAAATCCCTGGAGTTGTTGGAAGCCAGACGGAAGGTTCCTCCTGGTAGTTCACATAACAAGTCTAGAAGAGATATCCGTAGGAAACTGAAACGTATAGGTTGGTCTACAAGTGTTGATCGTGTAAGACTCTTGTTGTGAAAGTCAGAGGGAGGATGATATATCCGTGGTTTTTGTTCCAGGGTATCAGTCGGCGAAGACCGTGCTTTAGACGCTGATTCTCGTGTTCCACGGTCCGCATTCGGCGACGTCGGTGTGTGGCAGTGGAAGCTATCAGCAGGGTGGATGTGTACATGTCTTTTGTCGTATGTATAAGTAGTAAGGTTAGAGCCGTGGTGTTGGCGATCACTATGAGGGCAGAAGTAGGCGTGTTCTGTCTTGGTGTTGCGTCCAGAGATGTTGATGTGGCAGCCGGTGTTCTGGTGTTTGCTGTGCTTGTAACGATGTATGTTTTTGCGGCTGGAGGACGGAACAGTCTAACAGCTGTTGTGGAGGCTTTGTCAATTGCGTTGTCGGGTGGCTCTCAGATCTGTAATACGGCGCTAGTCTGGTCCAGTAGTGATTTCCCGCTTGGTGCCGGCATCCTTGTTAAAGAAGGTGGTGAGTCAGTCGTAGTGAGTAGTGTGCGTGTGTTTGCGGTCGGCGTGTGAGTTCTCAGACTCGTTGTTGAGTACGACGGCGACCATCCCTCCGTGCTGGGGTCACTCGATAATAGTCCCCATATTTAAGAATGGGCCAGGGGCTGTTGCGAAAACCATAGAGGGATTAGTTTGACCGCTAGTGTCATGTTCAGGATGGGTTCGAGCATCCATTATACATGGGTGTCGATCTCGAGCTGCAGTTCGGGAGGTAACATTTGTGGGTAGAACGCGAGGCAGGCGTTCGCCTGTGCGGAGTTGTTGTGTTATTCACATTTTATCTACTTTGTCAAATCTGGAGCAGCCGTTCATGGTTGCTACCACCTGCCAATCAATTATCGCCGTATTCCTATCGAATCCTATAAAGGTTGCGTTCGAATCGGGTGGTCGATGCTACACTTTTAGAGGTCGCTCTAAGGCGTAGTTGGTGTGACGACCTAATATGTGAATATTACATGTCGCGCTTTATTCCCATCACGTCTCAGCTCAGGTTAGGGTTTACGTGTGAATGTCTGACAGTTTCAGCACCAGGAGCGGCGTACGTCAAGGCTGTCCTCTTTCACCATTTTTGTTCAAGTTTCGTCATAGACGAAATAATGGAGGACTGTCTGCGGCATTCAAATGATGCCGGCGTGGACCTCCTACCTGGTGAAAGACTGACTGATCTTGATTATGCTGACGATAAGGTATTGCTGTTTGACAACTTTCAAGCGGCACAAACAACACTGGACGCTATTTCGCGTTCTGCTAAGTACTTCGGAATGCGCTTTGCAGCCTCAAAATGCAAAGTGCTTCTGCAAGATTGCTGTGATTACGTAGATTTAATGTTAGATAATGAAGTCATGGAGGTTGTTGACCGGTTTGTATACCTGGGAAGCTGCATCAGCGGTGGCGTCGGTGTAGGGAATGAAATAGAAGCGCGTATTTCCAAGGCTAGGGCGGTGTTCGCTAATCTAAGACACCTATGGCGACAGAGAGGTATTTCTCTGAAGCTTAAGGGTCGCGTATATCAGACAACAGTGAGGGCTGTATTACTTTACGGCAGCGAAACCTGGCCGCTCAGGGTAGAGGACGTGAACCGTCTCCAGGTATTTGACCACCGATGTCTGCGTTCAATCGCTCGTATCGGGTGGCACCAGCGAGTAAGCAACGAGGAGGTTAGGAAGCGGGTGTTTGGCACTGATTGTCAAACGAGTTCTTTTGTTCAGTCGCTACATTTGCACAGACTTAGATGGTTAGGTCATGTACTAAGGATGCCAGCTAGTCGTTTGCCACACCGAGCACTGTTTGCGACGCTGCGGCGACTGGCGCAAGGTGCGAGGTGGACAGATGATGACCTGGCGTAGACAAATGAAATCGTTCACGAAGGGGTTGGCCACTGTAGGTCGGGTTCGTCTCCCGGGCTGGGGCCCTCGCGACTCACAGAGTCGGTGGCTTGAGACGTTAGGTGAGATGGCGGCTAATCGAGCTCAGTGGCGTGAATGCTGTCGTTGTTTGGCCGAGTTGTCTGTGAAGTGAGTGCACTTAATGATGCGGGGCAGTGAAAGCCGTAAGGAAGCTGTGCTGATGACGCCTTACTTTCACTTACAGCTCGGTTGTTTGTTTGCAAGGTGTAGGCGCCTTGATGTTGTATGTTTGAATATAGACGTAGCTATTTTTAGTAGTTAGGTCCACTTCCCCTCCTGTTTTCTTCTTTCTTCCTATATAAGTTTTTTTTTCCTTTGTTCTTCGTGGTTGTGTGGCAGTCAAGCATCAGTGTGAACCACTGATGTATTGCTGTCTATGATGATGATGATGGAAAGCAGGCGTTAATTCACGCCAACGTAGCGACAACTCATTCATTCACAAACGGTCATGACGTTAGGGTATGACCACCGTTCACCACACTCGACTTCTGGAATAGCATATGGCAAATCCCAGTCAA
Organism: Paragonimus kellicotti; assembly: GCA_014220965.1. Lineage (NCBI taxonomy): Eukaryota > Metazoa > Platyhelminthes > Trematoda > Plagiorchiida > Troglotrematidae > Paragonimus > Paragonimus kellicotti. Next base: position 53,857 of record LOND01002866.1, on the reverse strand, counting down.
CAAATCACGGTAGTGGTCCGACAAATTTAACTTCAAAAAAGGAACACGATTTACACTTGCATTTAAGGGACTGGTGTCATGCACCGCGCAGGGTACAAAATGTGTTTTCATCAAGTTCAGAGTTCAGATACCTTTAAACGGAAATCAAGCCGTTGTTGGAAAACATCAAATGAAACGTTTGAAATTAGTTTATAAAAGGGCACACACTGAGTAGTGAACGATTTATTGTGACGTTTCAAATCCACACTAGGATCCGTTATCAAACAAATAAATGTGTTGGAATGAGATTGTTCTGCCGCTCACTCTGATAGCAAGGCATTTATTGAATTAATGAGTGTCTTTGTAGATGCAGCTAAACGCAGTGGTTGATAAATTGGTCGCAGTACCAACTTCAAAAAGTGTAACCCAATATTTGTGAAAACTTAAGAGATAACCTTTAGCCTGATAAACAACGATAAGACACAATCAGAAACCATTATGGACTTTGAATGAGAGGGTTATGAGCAATGAAAAATGCACTGTACTATTTAGGTAGGCTTTTGGGATTGTCAGTTCAAGACGAAACCAATTAGTAACAGTACTCCAAAACAACATACCGATTCATGTATCACTAAAAGTCTGACTACCTGTCCATCTAGCCGATCGTCTTATTGCTTACTGAGGGCAACTGCGAACCTGCGACGTCAAATGCCATCAAACTCTGACTGACGAGCCCATTCGAAAGCTCACAGTATATGTTCTCGGTTTCATTAAAAAAAATTCATGGGATGAGGCAACGAGGTAATTTGGACATGAAACTACCCAACTTTGTTACTGAAGTTAGTCATAGATCCACGGGCGACGCTGAGGTGCTTGTAACGAGTTACTGATGACAAGAAACCCGATTTTGATTATTGAAAAAACAGTGAACCGATTTCCTTAACTCTGATTACATATATTAGGTGTGCGACACATTTAGACAAATCAGCAGGAGCCACTGAATCTGTATATCAGATGATTGAATTTGAATGACATCAATTCTAGGGACCGGTTCAGTTAATACGGTGTTCCCCTCCCAGAACTCCATCGGATCTGAAAACCACCGGAACACCCGCTCACCAAGGACGCCAAATGAGATTTGTTGACATAGTGCTAACAAGTCTTCGACCACTTTGATGTCTTGTTCAATTCGGAATTCCTGTTAACATGCTACCATCCTACACACCATAGTTAAAGACGCGTTAATCTACAGGATGAGCGCTGTGATAGTCCGCACGATTCCACATAGAAAGGTGAAAGTTACCGTACCCGTAGCGAGGTTGCGTACGTTTTCAGAAAGAAACCACAACCATATCGAGAAAGGAGTCTTCACAATCATCTTTTAGATGAGAAAGCTTCAGAGTATGCCGCATGGACGACACACTTTTCTATTGACGTACCAAAAACCACTGACTACGGTTCGCGGCTCGAAAAAGGAACATTTGATCCACAAGGCAAACTGCTTGCAACAATGAACAACAGTGCTTCTTGACTGATTTATTGAGACAACACCGGTCAACAACCAGCTTCCGTTAGAATGACACTTGATCCAAACTCCTCGGATAACAAGCTCTCATGAAACAAGGTAAAACAATCGTAACGGTCAATATTGAATCTCACATTAATTTCGATCTCAGTGAAGTGGTCCAAGCACTTTCAAAGATAGCAGACACGTTTGGAGAGGCGATTAAACTTGACCCAATCTTTAGGCCAGTTGCGATTTTCATCGGCGCTACTTCGTTACGAGCAGACCGCAATGGTGATTCACGAGAACACTTTTACTGAAGAAACGGTTTGGCGATCGTGAACAGGTGGCTTATGTTTGCCGACAGAGCACAAGTCTTGGAAGTTTCAACGGCATAAACTGAAACAATTCCACACAGAAAACTGAGGAATCAACCGAATGCAGTCCTTGGCACGCAGTTTTGCCTCTAGGACGGACATTCATAAAAAGAGTGAACGACATCGTCACAATTGCTCCTCATGAGGCCTACCTTCACAAATTTCGTGAAGCGTCAACTGCACTTTTGTTTGGGGCGAAGAATACAGAGATATATATGGTGATCGGTCAGCCAGTAATCCAAAATGAAACTGTCCACAGTCTCAAGCGGATTACCTGCAATAAAGAAAGTAGGAGTGGAAATGCCCCAGTCTTGAAGTAACACTTTGCACTTTGAAGGTGCGAAGCGCATTCCATACAAACCAGCCCGGTCACTCACCTTGTTCAGCATGGTCTGCATGTCTTCGGCAGAGGGGCTAAGTAAGACAATGTCGTCCGCGTACTCCAGATCGGTCAACCGAGCGCCAGGAAGAAGCTCAACACCAAGTCCACTGGACTCCTTAAGCGCACCCTCCAAAATGTCGTCCATGACAAAATTGAACAGGAAAGGGGAAATCGGACACCCTTGACGAACACCACTAGAAGTGATGAACGCCCGAGACAGCTGTCCATAAACCCTCACCCTGCTTGCAGAGTGAGCATACAGTGATCTCAACAGATTCACGTATTTCCCTGGTACTCCCTTGCGAAGAAGACAGTTCCAGAGAACGTTACGAGCAACTGAATCGAAAGCAGCCTTCAGGTCCAAAAAGACCAGACCGTCGGCTGCCTATAAGAGTGCCGATGTTCCAAGATCCGTCGCAAGGTAAAAATGTGGTCAACGCACCCTCGACCGGATCGGAATCCTGCCTGTTCTTCACGTATCTGACTTTCTCTGGGTTTAGTGAGCCGACGTAAAATGAGCCAGTGAGTAACTTGGACGCAACAGACACAAACTGATGCCTCTGTGGTTGTCACATAGACTTCGGGCCCCCTTTTTGAAAACGGGAATTACTGTTGATAAGCACCAATCACGAGGTACACTCTAAATTTCCCAGATTGTCTAGGGGATTTTCGCCAGTTCTGCCATCACCCTCTCCCCGCCTATCTTTGAAAGAGAGGGAGAGAGAGGAGGTCTGGTCCAGGAGCCTTATTACGCTTCAATAATTTGAGCTCTAGGACCACTTCTGCTTCCGACGGAGGGCCGTCTGGAACGCAATAACTGACCATTCGGGTCCCGTCGTCCACATGGTCTGGTTGAGGCCAGCTGAACTGTTCTTCAAAATGTTCAGCCCACCTGTCAAGTCGACGCGATTGATTGGTGATAAGTGAACCATCTTTTTCACATATGGTCTCACTTACACCGACTCGACGACCAGTACAACCACGGATCAGGGAAAAAGCCTTCTGCAATTCCCAGATAAAAAGGCCCTTTCCATCTCTTTCGACTGTTCGACCAAGTAGTGCTCACGGTCTTTGCGCAAGCTTTTAGTCAGCTTGCGTTCTCGACGGTCGTCATCATATTCAGAACCAGGTGGGATCGAGCGACGCTTGTTCATGAGGTTTATCGACGCGATGGAAATCCAGTTCTGTCGCAACTGAACAGCTCCTTCGGAACATACCTCTTCACAGCATGTTTTCATAGCTTCGGATAGTTCTAGTACAGTTTGGTAGCGTTTGCAATGAAAATGCTGATATTGCCTCTAAGGATGTCATCACTGTGTGTAGACCAACCTGCAACTTCTCCATAAACCTTCGATTGGTTTGTTTATACGACGAAAATAGTACTCCCAGCAGTTTTGGAAACTTTCTAAGGCCACAGATGTCAGTCAAGAAATGTTTGACTGATCTCGCACAGAGGCCGGACGTTTCAACTGTGCATGAACCAGTGACTCATTCAGAGCTAAGAATGATATTCCAAGATCCCGTAATACTCTTCCACAGTAAGACTTGTTGGATAATACCAGTTCACTACTACTCACCCGGATCACCATCATGCATGTATGGAAACTTCATCATTTGAATAACAGGATGGGTTAACTACTTAACAGATCATCGGTTATTTGCTTCCCATGGTTTGATCCTTCCAACGTGGTGATGGATCGCCCCGATCTTCACACTTGAAATGCTTACAAGAACTGATTCATCTTGGTTACATTCAATGGTGAACTATCGAGGGATAGACAATAAACACCGGATTACCGATTTGCACGACTCAACTCTAATCACGTAAGCGACGCGTAATGGTTACATCCTTATGGTATATATGGCAACCAGGCGCAGACCCAGAAGAATGAATACTGAATCGTGTAATTTTAATACCTGCGTGCAATACCGCTCAACTGTATGCGGTGGAGAAGTTTTCAATGCTTTAAATCAAATCATTACTTCAAATCAACAACTGGACACCTGCAGAATTTCACAGAACACGGAGACTAGAGAATGCACAATCGACCAGTTGTTCACAACTATAATAAGAGCTAAATTCACGCAATAATACTAGAGAAAAGGGTTAAATTTGGAAGAACTAACAACTGTTTAAGATATATTCGCACGCTATTGATAACGACATGTTGCCACGCCAGGTGGCACTTTCAACTCACGATAAACAACTATTCTACTTAAACAGGCAGTTAAAATTCGTGAATGGGGGAAACATCCCAAGTGAATGCATACTTGCGTAGTATGCTACCGTTATAAACGTGGTGCACCCCTAAATCAGCCATCATGAGTTCGAAACAACAAAATGTACAGCAACGGGCGACTCGAGGTGAACGGATTAAATTACTCCAACCGGTTGGGGTTAACAGTTGCTGTCTTTCTCTCGGGGTAATTAGACAATATCAGTATTTTGTGCACGAGCGAATGTGGCTGAGCGTTTTCACACAGTAATTTAGTCGTGCCTAATGTGAATTCAATGGAACAGTGGTCAACACGATTGTCCACGAAAGCGTCGACAGAGTTCAAATCTCGATCGTGGCAATAGTATGTACACTGCTGACGAGCTTTAACAAAAGGGAAACTCGACCATATTACTTCTTTTCGAAAGGGGATGGCTGCAAAGTCTAGGAGAATGCAACAACCGCGATCAATTATGATAATAATAATAATAATAATAATAATAATAATAATAATAATAATAATAATAATAATAATAATAATAATAATAATAATAATAATAATGACTGTCTTGTGCGTGAAATGTAAATCGCGACACAACAGGACTTGGGACAAAATCCCAATGAGGTACCCCACTTCTGCGATTTGCACAATGGTCCTGGCAACTAACGAATAGCAGTACATCGAACTAAATTTTAAAAAGGCACCATATCATACTTACCTAGATCGCGGAACACGACAATTAGAAAAAGTTCACAATGCATCCGCCATCATGTGGATTCATTCTGAACCAATTGAATGGTTTGATAGATCTAAGCACGTGGCCTCAGATCGTCGGCGTCATGTGCAAACTGTTACAAACCTATTCACTATGGGTAGCGTGTGCACCGATCCACAGGACGAACCGCCAAAACGAGAGTACACGATAATGCAACTTGAGGGGTCGCTGAGTGTCTCTCTTGACTACAGTTTTATGAGGGTGAACTTATCGTAAGTTCTGCATATAGTGGTTTTGGCTCTGTTGCAGACGCATTATCATCATCATGAAAGACAACGATACATCAGTGGTTCTCGTCGATGCTCAACCACTATACAACCCTGAGGAAAACTGCAAGCAATAAGCCAAAAAAAGAAGAGAACCTAACTACTAAAAAGCTGTCTGTGCTCGCACACTTAACAGTCAGGCGCCTACATCTTGTAAACAAACAACTGAACTATAAGAGGATGTGAGACGTTATCAACTTTCTTACGACCTTCATCGCCTCGTGTTATTAAGTGTACCTAACGCATGGCAACCCGGCCGAATAGCGTTAACATTCACACCACTGAACCCGATTAGCCACAGAATATGATGTTGACAATATAATCAAGGCCATCAGCTAGATTCATCCTCCCTAACATGAAATCAATTGTCCTACGGAAATAAACCATCAAGTTGGTAACGTTGAAGGAAATTCCGTTGAACTGATGGAGAATTCACAATCTATATACCTCTCTTTCATCTCGACTGAGAATATGGTTATTGCATTTCCAAGATTCAAAGTGGTAACCACATTGAACTGCAAATTCTCCTCGATTATCTCATTCACTTCAAGAAGTGAGCGAGTAACGGGGTAAATGAATCGCGTTTTAGTCTGACTAACCAAGAACTATGCGTTGATTAATTGTTCGAATCAAGGCGGGGAAAACTCAGGATGGTTGAAAAAGTTTACCTTCGGTAGCCGTTTTGCCTTAAATGTGTAAAACCTTTCGCTGATATTGAATTGCGTATCAAGAATGCGTAGATAGGGTTACAACCAGGAACAAGTTTAAAATAAGGCAGGCAGCTTCACAAGTACCTTTTTTCACCATCACACACAATAACTATGAGCCTGACCAGAGGATACGGTGGTTCGAGCCGCCGCTCACCGCAACGGTAATGTGGGATAACCTACAAACAACTTTTACTAAAAAGAATTTAAAAAAAGGTTAAGCAGGACTGAATGTGTTATGAATGCAGACTCACTGTTGACCACAAGTTGCCATCTTGGAAACCGTTTCTAATCAGTGATTTCAATGGTCATGAGAAGCACATTTTACGCAACGGGATGGTAAGGGTCGAAACAGATCATGATCACGTCGACATTTGATCACTTTGCGGTTTTACCCAATTGTTCGTAGCCATAGTAAATAATGTACGAAGCGATAAACCCAGCTGGTATGCGGAGTATGTGGCCTAACCAGAATAATCTGTGCAATCCAATTATTTGGATAACCAATTGCGTTCTCCGAGCGTCCTGAAATGTGCGATGGCGAACAGTTACGTTGTCTGTGCGATTATCTCGTTCTACGTGGGCTAATTGGCGGGAACAACACGGCAGTTCTGTTGATATCTTCCTTCACGAACAGGCCACGTTTCCGAACCATAGAGCAAAACAGAACGCACACAAGCATTATATACTCTTCCTTTCAGCGACAACCGGACGTCCGGATGTCACAGGTAGCAATAACATGTGATCCCGATATTCACGTTGTTATTTCATCAGAAAACTTTGGGCCCCCTGTTTGAAGACGGTAGTCGGACTATCAAAAGCTTCAATAACACGAAAAAAAGTGTAGCTGCTCATAAACGGCACGATAACGATCAAGTGAAGCACCTTAAAGACACGTCACACAGGCGATTTGACGATATCCTCTTGATCACTGTTGTTTTAAAAGCAGGACACATCTATCTAGACAATTTGCATGTACGAAAAAATGTTTGCGCACAACTGAAAGTCAACAGCGGAAGTATCACTCGCCAACCAGTGACT
>LOND01002866.1:25754-37960 GCA_014220965.1 Paragonimus kellicotti | reverse complement strand
TTCCATCGTGATTCAACATTGCAAAGCACACAAGTCGCTTGCTTCTATTTTGTTTTCGATTCCGATCACTCCTTTATACCCACCGTTCTTAAAGTATATCCATATACTCAATTAGGTCTTATTTGAAATCTATATATGCGCTCACCCGTGTATACGGTCCATCTGTTATTCTTACTTAACACGCAATCTTATTAAATCCGACAATTCTGTTAAAAAATTAAGCGTAAAAGTGAATTAACACTTCTGGTAAAAATTCTGTCAACTAAAGATATGATTGCGCAAATGCAGAATATTTATCTCCCAAAGTATGTAAAGCAATCCCCGACTTGATATGATCATAAGTGCGTTTCGAGGAATGTGAGTTGGGTGCAGTAAACTCCTCAGCAATAGGTGCACATGATCACTAGCCCACGTTTGACAAAGAGGATGGACATAAAACAAATTACGGTGAAGTATGTAGTGAGTCAGCATTCGCAAAGTGTGCCCAAACCAAGGAAGTTTGAGACAGGATCAATGGAGTCTGTTCCTCACGAAGACGTCAGTAAACTTCGTCACTGCAGACAATGTGTTCCTACCACATGCTGCTGATGCTTCGGAGACACCGGTCGTCGAAGATGGACAATGTGAACAACCACGACATTGGTCCAAGCACCACTCCGTCAAAATCCCTGATGTTGAGGCCGAACCGTATGGCCACGGATGAATGGGAATGGCATTGTGTTCTAAAACAGTGCAATGTTTGCGTGAGTAAATCCCAGTGAACAGCCGCTGTGTATTGTTAGGAGGACACTGACAAAAATCAGAAAGGTGCTGTGTTCAACAACTCGGCGTACACTCCAACGTACAGCCCTGACCTGTGTTGTCAAAAACGTTCCACGAAGCTTTCACCAACCTTCTGAAGCACAGCAAACACTCGTCTCCTTCGTTTTGCTTCGGAAATGTATCAGCAGGAAGTGACGTTTGTTATCCGGGCAAAAAGCGTTGACAATAGTGGAGGACAGCCGAACATCTGCTTCTCGCCGCCTCCAAATCTGAAGTACCGCCTTCCGAAACACGAAGTGCTGTCGTATGGGCCGGCCCGTAAAAAGTGAGCGTGCATGCAAAAATCACACAACAGCCGACCACAGACTACTCTGTGGTGTGGGGATTGTACTGAGATAACTTTGGAAGGGGCGAGAGGAGCTTCGACAAAACCATTAGCAGACGATCGGATAGGTTTATCAAGAGAATGAACAAAACGCAAATACTTGCGTGAATACAAAGGAAAGTTGAAGACTATTACTCGTAAATGTATTTCTACTTTAGGTATTTTTCAGGCCACATGCGATGGGTCCTCTAATACTCTGGCACGGCAATGGTCTAACACGAGTTCCGCGCTGTGAGAATGACACCATTACTTCGCGGATTGTATGTAATAGACCGGCAAACCAATCTAAACCCCAATCTAAGTTGGATCAGTGGTTTAAAAGGGACACTATTCCGACAGACATACAAAGATGTTAAGGGTTGCAGCGGGTGGTTGAATGATTCCTTAAAAAGGGAATGAGTCCAACTCTTCTTCGTACACCTATCGGGAGCATGCCGAATCGTAGTAGTTATGTTTTGACGCCAAATTACAAGAGTACATCTCTTTATGTTCCACCGAAAGTATACTGAATTGGCTTTACGGTTTTGTCACAATTATACTTGTGTCATTCTCATCAATGCACGAAAAATAAACAGGTTTAAAATAACTTCTCACCAAGATGATTTGCAATAACCTTAACCTGTGAGATAAAATGAATGTGCGCCATGAGATATCACATATTAAAAGCTCCTAACGAAATACCGAGTGTCCTTATAATATGTTGTGAGATGTCAAATAAGTGTGGCCAATGGCGTTCGTGTTGCTTCACATTTATGTTATATTGTCCCATCCCTTTCTCTATTATATTCATTATTACACCAACGTCAGTTACATGTAACTACCTAAGTGACGAACACAGACATATTCATAACACATCCGCGTGCATGTATTCAAATAACATCTACAAAACGCTACGGGCTTCCTCAGTTACTCGTGGGAATGCGTAAGTCGGTCGAACACGGACTGGGCAGATGTACTATTCAGATCTATAGTCCATAAAAATACTCGAGCCTTGAATTCCATAAAGGTGCGCCGGTGCAACTTACAGAATCACAACGCCGAACCGCAAATGCCGCTAAACCAAGAGCGATTATGCCCGCTAAACCTCAAAAAGACTACTTCTCATGTGCTACAAGCTTACGAGACAGAACCAAAGCCATTGTAATACCCTTAAAATACCAGCTTTATCCCATCATGATTCACTGCGTGACTCAACGAATGAAGGTATGAAAGCACCAACTGAGGACAACGCAGAGTTTGCGTAGCAGCATCGAGCAACTACCTGAGCCAAGTGGATGAAGTCAAGAGTCAAAAACATAGGACACCAGCGTCCTTCATGACACAATACAGGTTTGTAACAAACCACCGTAGTAACAGTCACATAGCGACCACTTTCACAAACTGGAAGAAAAGTTTGCTACACCATGCAAAAACAATCATCTCTAAAGCAGGAAGACTATCATTGCTTGTGGACGTTTCGTATCTGAAAAGTACTGTTGCGTAGTAACTGTTTCACATCCATCTATTTCACTTATTAATCACAACGTTGCTTCACTTACGCTTACCGATGATTCTTGTTGTGTAATACACAACGTGCTGTGTGTTAAGCAAAGCCTTCAATTTGGTCGCTTTGCCTTGAGTTACACCAGTAAATTCACTACAACTTGATTCACATATTAAAAGTTGATCGTGGAAATTTTCATGCGGTCTAAACGACTCGATATGTAGCATACATCACACATATGTTCAAGAACTGAAATATTCTTGAGAGGTAGGAGGGGATTTTTATTTTTTTATATAAAGTGAACACCAATCAGTATTGATCGCAGCCGTCTCATTCCATAGAATTTCCAATCAACCCCTTTAGAGGAGCGCTGGGTTCAAGTTTTGCTCTTGTCAGAGTTCGTCAGCGGTGCATATTTTTGACATGGCCGAGACTAGAACTCCGACCATACACTGGGTAACGACAGAATCATCATATGTAAACGCTAAGCCAAATTCGCTTACAAGTAATAAGGAAGAAACTCGAGTCGTGCTCTTTTTCAAAAGGAGCTGACTGAAAAGTCTGTGGGATTGCGGCAGCTGTGAATAATTTTCGAGTTATATAGAACAATGAAATATTCGCCAGGCGTTTACCCTAGATCTGCAAGCAAGAAACATCAAACTGGAACAGTTCCTACTGTGAATCAAATCCCTCGGAGCGGAATCGTGGCGATGCAAGCGAACATGCTTTCGCCAGCGAACGATAGCACGAAAGAATTCGTCAGCAGCTTCTGGAACAAATACCTGTAGGTTTTTAAACTACATTCAAACAGGCTCTTTGAATTTCGCCCGGAAAAAAATTCGCATTTCTAGACGGCAATGGAACATAATTCGCGGTTACAGTGAAACATCCTATTCATAATACACAATTCTTCTTTGGGAGATGGTGAAACGTTGGTGATGACTTCCATGTCCGCAGTCGCAGCAGTTCTTTTACGTTTCAAATACCCTGCCAAAGATGTATACAGAGCTTACGGGAAAACGGATCACCTTCAGATTTGTATATGTTCCAGATACTGTTTTGCTGTATGCCTCAACGTGACCTGTCACAACTGTCACTATATTCAGAGTTCCGGCACGTGCCGTCGGTGAAAGCAACGCATAGGCTTTACAAAACAATGAAAAGACTGGAAACTACATTTCTTGATCCGTCATTGGCAGAAACTGGAAAAATTCTTATTCTGCAAGAATTGCAACAGTATCGAGCACTTTATCGATCGCCTGGAACCACTGTAAAGTATCCACTAAGTACAAACATGTTTTCACGTGTAAAACCGTCATTATTATGAAGTACCTGCCCAGACGTTTTACTCAGTCATGATTTCCTTGGGCTATATAAGAAAATAGATATAGCTTTGCGGAGTCTTAGGCTGTAGATGTGTAGCAACCGGCTTTGACTGAAAAGTTAGACCCATGTTTCAAGCCTGGGGCTATTCCATCAAAATGTGAATCTTTTGCAGATGAGCATATTTTTAAGTATTGAGATTGGGCGGCTTCTGAAGAAAAGGTAGTCGAGCCAGCCGAACACTCTACAGGGCCCAGGTCTTGGTTATAACAAACAGACGACACAAAAGTAGCAATGGTGGAGGATTACAGCCAAACCATAAATCGGTTCACCGATCCCGGTGTTCATTTGCTTACTAAAATCGATAAAACTATCGCAAACGCCACTCGGCATAACATGTTTGCACACGCCGGATATTCAAGATGTTGAACACGAAGTTCCAATTTCGGTTGACGGAGAAAGCGGAAACTTTCCCCCAATTCAGTCTAATTTACGAAGGTTCAAAAAGGGTAATTTGATTTCAAGTAACGAGTGATTCTATGAAACAATGAAAAATCTGACTGCCACATGTTGACAACGCCACGACCTGCGAACAAAGCCAAGAAGGCCACGATGATAATCCACAAAGTGATTGCAGTACAGAGTTACATGCTCTCTTCCATCACCTTGATGGAATGGCCGGGCCTGCACATGGCGTTGCCCTGAAATACCCTGCTAACTAGGGTTTCGGCCCTTTTAGGTGCAATCACGTCAGGCAAGCTAACAGGGAGCAGGTAGATGAGAGGCAGTTAAGCTCAATGGATTGAACATCGCATTATTCTGCGTGGGAGTGCACAGGCAATGAGCATGCAGCAGAACTGTTTTTATAGTTATAGAACTGCTGGTTCCGGAATGCAAAAACGTATGCTCAAACAAACAGAACAATCCGATCGCCAAACGAATGACTGTGACTGCCGAAGTACAATTCATTACGGTCGAAGTAATTCCCAGAAGCATGATACGAACATGAATACATTCGTTGTGCGTGGCGATAATCGCAATCAGACATCAATATCGCATTCACAGCGCTTTCGGGCAGAGACAATCCCCAATGACAATTGAGTCAATTATTTGAGTCTCCGGGCTGGAGTAAGAATTGCACTAGGCTCTGTAGCAAGGTGAAACTTTTACAACTGAATCCCAGTAAATGGTCGTTTGTGCCTTCGGACTAGGCATTCTAATTAATATCTGTCAACACGTCCGAAAAATGTTGTTCATTAGTCACACTACGTACGCCTTAACTGATGTTATTAGTGATACCTCTCACAATTCTCTTTGATTCTCTGAAACAGACTAAACAATCGAACATTGTTCTGTCTGTCAATATTGTGAACATACAACTTGGTCGTTTTACTCCATGCCCAGGCACGACGCATCGATAGTGCGATCAGCTGTCGCAATGATGGGAATCTCACGGACTCTGTGTATCGAGTTACGCATTTCAGTGGAGAGACAGATTTGTAAAAGTCAACCGTAGACGCAAACTGACCATATTACCATTGCCTATTGATGGCGTCACTCCGTTAGAGTCTACCGCTCATTGTTGAGGAACCATCCTGACTGAGACCATGCCGCTGTCCGTGTACTCGTTGTTTTGTCGTTTGATCCATGGTCATCAGCTCAAAAAACAGCTGGTCAACTGGAATTTTAACGATTAGGCTGTACACTACCTGGTAGGCAGTACTGGCAGACAAGTTGTTCAGGTGATAGCGGTAGCGTGAATCAAACGAGTATTCCGCAAAAATATCAACAGCCACGTGAACCAGTAGTGGAGAGGTGTGTCCCAAAGCAGCTGTTCAGATACAAACAAAGGTCGATTGATCGTCAAACACAACAAAGACCATCAAGAACTGAAACGTAAACTCGCGTCGATTTTCCATAAGGATTGTGGGGATTGTTTGGGAGAACCAGCTAGAGATAAAGAAGACATTTGTATCTGGGACTGGTGGACCGCCGTTTTTCCCGAGTCATGACTGCACTGGCTGTCTACAAGGGTAGTTAGACAGAAGCAATTCAATTGGTCTCAACCAGTTCACTCAGCTCTGGACGATAATGAGGTTAGTAACGATAGTCCAGAATTAGTGCTTGAGCCTGTCATTTAAACAATAAAGTGGAGGTTCGAATGACCCCATCCGAAACTGACAGATCGCTGTTCAGTCAACTGAATCAATATGGTAAACTAGTCATCACACCACCCGTACATGTTCTTTAATTACCTTGCTGAAACTGGCACGTGAGCAACCAGGTCAATTATCTGTCTAACATGTATCTGATATGTGACGTGTCCCGACATTGACATCCTCTTGACCGACATTGCAAAGGCTTGTGAACTATGAGAGCAGCATTGTATATTCGATCAACACCCGACAAAGCGCCTGACATGTAGTGTCCTTCATGGTCAGCGGTTTCAACTCTGTCAGCAACGTTAGAGTATCGGTTTCACCAACACTACCTCGTTCATTGTCGGCAGGGCTAATGGCCACGAAACTCGTCAGGTATTGTTACATACTTCTACCCGACGGAATCAAGAACGACTATTCACTGTTGCACAGCATGCGATACAACACATCCTGCCTTGACGCCGCCAAACGAGCTAAACAATATACAGTCCTACGCTGAGGATTTTGGACTCCGAAACCTGTACAGCTTCATCCAGCAAACGAATTACAAGTAAGGGAATATTTTCACATCAAGCAATCCGTCCGATATATATATATATATATATATATATATATATATATATATATATATATATATATATATATCGGCGTTATTCACCTTTTCATTGTAGGTTACTTTTACACCAACAAAAGCTCCAGGCCTCGAACCTCTTTCCCCGGCTTTTCAAAGGTGGCAATGAAAGACTACTGCCTGAATTAGCCACACACCCTTGTTGCATATGAGAAGATGAGGGGTTTCTCACGACTTCGGCTTAACAACAGCCACTTCCATTTTAAAAAGGGTGTCAGAACATCAAGTGACAACCACGGAGGCAATAGCCTTGTTTCGCAGATACGGATCAGATAATGCGAAGACTTCCGAAACACAGAGGAGCAAATACGAACAAAACAGGCCGGTTTCTGATCTGGCCCCGAACAAATCAACCATATCTTGACTTTGACGAGTACTGGAGCATGAACAATCATTTTCTTGGACAGCATGAAAACCACTTTAAATCGGTTGAATGAAGTAGTTGATCTGCGCGGCAAATACCACTGTACCCGATGCGGCCCACCAGAGATTTTGGACAGCTGCGCACACTTGGATAGCATCATCTCGCTAGTTTGTAATATTCCTGACGAAATAACAGGAAGAATAATGAAGACATGTTCGCCTGTGGCAACCGGTGTCATCTGTGACCTCAAAAGTGCGCCCGGTATCACAAAAAGGAAGGGCACACAATACTTGTGTGCGATTTGCCCTGCTCTGTGGTTTGTAAACATAGCCTGTTCGTGAAGCAATCGAAAAAATTGTGAACTTGATCATCATTATCTCCGCCAATTAGTCCACATCAAGTGGGATGGTCACATGAGCAACGCGACTGTTCGCCCGCGCAAATTTCGAGCCACACAGCCTTTTGGTGAAGCTTACGGCCATAATGAACGAATAAGTCAACTGTATATTTTTACCTTCAAATCGTGTTGTCACAACCCGACAGACAGTCCGTCGGCACACATTTGGAGAAATCTGTAAGTTTGCGGCCGATGACAGAGGGAACATGCAGCCTGTGCTTGCTGGATAACGCACTCCATGAGCAGAGCGTCCGCATTTCTGTTCAGCAATCAACGCGGTTGATTATGGTTGAAAGAAACAACAAGACGGTCAAAGGATGATGTGGTCATAGGATTATGACCGCGTTAACTATCATACTGAGTTATATTGGAAGGTGCCGCCTACTATATTGAAAAATATGCGACAATTTACATCGTTGGCTGAAAACAGACGAACATTGCGTATTGTTGCCTAGCGGAGCAGGATCTACTGAAGCAACCGGAATATTGGGGCAATGATTTAGAAGGCCCCATGGAATTATTCAGACTGTCACCAAGGACGTGGTTAACGGCCCGAGGCTCGCCATGGGAGACACTGAGGGCCTTCAACGCTTAGCCACTCAGATGAAGGGATGTCAGTTGACGTTGTCCCAACTGAACCATCCATCGAGTTAAATTGCCCAACCAACCTTCTGCGTATCGTGAATAGACTTTCTTGCTCCACGTAACAGAAGTGGGCAAAAGCAGCTGACTCTGTCATAAACACTGGTCGAGAACCTTCTTCAACGACTTGCTTGAGTTTATAGAGAGACGAATTTCGGTTTCTAGTAACCTGTATGGTCAACTCATCGCCCGATCAATCCAGATCCGCATCAGCGGAAATGAGACCTCGCGCTTCCGCGAATACCCGTGTGTCAGCCGTCGTCGGAACGGTAAATAAGCCACATCAATGTGCAGTATGTGGTGACGATCATGGTTTGCTGGCATACTGATGATTTGAAAGCATGCCATTAGGGGAACGACGTGCGGTTCTATGAAAATGTAAATGACACTTTGTTTGCTTGCTGCAAAACCACACAGCCAAGTATTGCAGAGTCCGCGTACAGTGTTCACGGCTCCTATGTGGAGGGCGATATCATATATCGATGCTAGCAGACCCAGCGCCTTCGGCGTCTGAACTCGACGTGAGAGATAGAAGAGTTCTTCTTAGCTCCGTACCAGTCAGGTTAGTTGGGGCAGTCGAGACGATTGACATGCATGCCTTTCTATGTGTTGGCTCTGATACCACACTTATAGATGAGTCTCTAGCTGACCAATTAGGGGTGCCAGTAGGCGAGCGAATGCCCTACATTCGTATACTGAACACAAATACTACTAGATACCGAGAGCCGAGTCTGGAAGTTGAATCTTTAGATGTTGGAAGTAGGATCCTGGTCAACAAGGCCTTTACTGTCAAAGGGCTTTCGGTTGAACGGGCGGATACCATATCCATGGAGGACTTTCAGCGCTGGCCTCATTTAGTCGGTTTACCTACCAACTCGTTGGAGGAAGATAAAGTCGGCTTACCAATAAAGTGCGATGTGCCAGACACATTCGGTAATAGATCAGCAGGTGGGGGAAGACGTCAGTCATACGCTGTGAAAACCATATTGGGTTGGACTTTGCGAGGTCTTATGTCACTGTCAACAACAACAAGGCTGAAGTTCATTGCTTAAAGGGTGCTGAGCTAGAACGATTGGTTCAGCGCATGTTCGACATAGAGTTTGTCGAGCGCGGATTGTCTGATGAGGTGGTTAACTCCTGTGATGATCAACGAGCTACGCGTATTGTAAAGTCCACTGCCACGCCCAAGGAAGATCGGTACGAGATTGGCTTGTCATGGCGGTCTTACAGTGAAGACTTCCTGATAACCGATGGATGGTTCAGAAACTTTTGAATTTACTAGGTGAGACTTTCCTACGACACCGGATTGGCACATAAGTATAACGAGATTATTGGGGCACATCTGACCAAAGGTTATATTTCAAGTTGAACATCACTCATATTTGAGCGCAGCCCCTGCACTCAGGTAGAGTTTCCAGCCTAACAGGTTTAATGAGATCGGAGATTTCGACCTGTCTAGGAAGTCCTAATCGCGGGGTTATCGATTGGAGTTAACAGGACAGTAACTGTCTTCTCTCGACACGATCGGGCAACCTGATCATTACTCACAAGCGAAAGTGGTCGAGCGTTCACATATGATAATTCGGTCGTGCCTAATGTGAGGTCAATGGCGCAGTGGTCAACACGGTTGCCTCATGAAAGCATGGCCGGAGTTCTAGTCCCGGCAGTGGCAAGGATATGCACTACTGACGAGCTCTAATGAGAGCGAAACTCGAGTCTAGTGCTTCTTTTCGAAAGAGGCTGGCTGGAAAGTCTATCTGAATGCGAAGGCTGCGATCAAATGTGAGTGATGTTCAACTTGAAATTAACCAAATCCTCGACCACTCATCAAAGGTTATATTTCGAGAGTTGACACCAGTAAGGATAAGACCCTTCGCCGGTGGTATCTACCTATCCCGTGTTGAATCCGAATAAACCTGAGGAGGTGCGAACTGTGTTCGATTGTGTGGTGAAATACAAGGACAACTCTATGAGCAGTCTTACTGCAAGGGCTGGTCCTGACGAACAACCTGATGGATGCTTGTTACGGTTCCGCAAGGGTTTAATAGCTTTGTCTTGAGACGTAGATGAAATGTTTTTACAGGTGAAGGTTCCTGAAAGAGATAGGTGGGTATTGAGGTTCCTTTGCTGGAGCGATGAATCAATGTCTGGCCCATCGGACAAACAAGAGATTATGGTCCGACCTTTCGAGACCACTTCTTCGCCCTTCTGCGCTCAGGAAGACTGCAATCCATAATGGGCATCGGTTTGGCAAACTGGCTATTCAAATTGCAGACGAGAGATATTACTTTAATCATTGCTTAGTATCGGTGGACTTGCTTGAGGATGCCAGACGTGACGCGTCTAATTTACGCTGAAAGCTCACCTTGAGTGAAGTCAAACTAGTGAAGTGGACGGCTATCATAACCGAGGTACTGGTAGACATATCACCGAACAAAAGGACATCCGTATCAACAACCACACTCACCAGAAGGCATTTGGGGTCCAATGGCACGTGTCGGAAGACTGTTTCAAGTTTCGCATGTCTTTACACTCGGAGGGACTTACCGGTCCGTATCACGTCGGTGTACGACCCATTGAGGTTCACTGCTCCACATGTTCTTCGGGTCGGAAGTTACTTTAGGACTTATGTGGCGCAAATATCGGATGGGATACACCCCCAGGAGAAAAGTATCAAGGAGAATGGGAAAATAAATCACGGGCGTAGCGAGGACAGACCCAGTTGTTGTAAAAAGTTGCACCAGACCCCATGGGAGAACGTTAACGAGCTCGGAGTTAAATATGTTCTCTGACGCCTTTGAGACGGGCTACGGAGCTGTCGACTATCTCCGAGACATCTGAGGAGATGGTAACTTACTGATAGAAAAATTCCGGGTTGCACCCTTAAAGTCCTTGTCTATCCCGAGGTTAGAACTTACAGCCGCGGTATTGGCCGCCAAACTTATGAGGTTTATAATGAATGAACTCAAGCTAACCTTTGACAACATCACACTTTGGACAGACTCGGTCATCGTGCTAGAGTACTTGAGAAACACCTCTTGTCGCTTTGTCACATTTGTAGCTAACCGCGTTCAACTAATTCGCGACTATACCCAGGGCTGTCAATGGCGACACGTTCCGTCCGAGTTAAACCCGGCGGACACAGCTTCGCGAGGAACCTCTGATGCTTGTTCTCAAGAAATACACACGTGACTGGGGGACTTGAGAATTTGTAACTGCCTGACAAGCTGCCCAAATTGCTTCAAGCTAAAGAACCGGATTAAGGAAGGTGCTGGCAGTAGCCAGAGGTAGTAGCGCGCAATGGTACGTGAAACTTGTTTCACGTTATTCAGACTGGTACACCCTATTCCATGCGATATCATAATTAATGTTTCAGGATTTTATCTGTATGAAGGCTGGTCGACAGTGTTCTATTATGCTGGGTCCTCTGCGTAAGGTAGAATTGGATCTGGCATGAATCTATCGTTCGACTGGAACAGCAGAGTGTTTAGTGGGAACTGTACGGAATACTCTAAATTCCGACGGCTTACGCTGGTCCGACTAAAGCCTGTCACCATAAACGGTGTCCTATGTCTCAATGGAAAGGCTTCAACCGGGCTATCCCATGGTACTCGACTAATGATGCTACCGCCCCGTTGTGTTGTTACGGATATAGGTAACAGATATTATCATGAAATTGAACGTAACATGGGAGCTAATCACGTTTTGTCTTCTATCCGAAGGTTTTGGATTTCCGGGAGCATGGCTAGTGTGCTCCGCGTGCTGCTAAACTGTATGAAGTGCAAAATGTTGTCAGCAAAGCCGTGCCAACAAGTGATGGCCCCGCACAACAGCCGGTGGCGCCCCGTTTACAGCCTTTGGAGTGGATTATTTTGGACGTCTGAAGGTTACAATTGGGAGGAGCATTTGTAACAGATATGGCTGTCTTTTCAATTATCTAAAGACAAGAGCTATACAGTTGGAAGTAGCACAATCGATGTCAACGGACCTCTTTTTAGTGGATCTAACGAGGTTCATTGACCGTCGAAGTGTGCCGGAAGTTACGTATCACGATAACGGG
>LOND01002865.1:22224-32263 GCA_014220965.1 Paragonimus kellicotti | reverse complement strand
CAGCGTAACTTGGTAATGATGAACAGGTCTTTTTGTACGCATAGGGGTGACATTCACTTAATTTCTGGTACTTCCGTGACATCAAGAAGCGTTTGATTATTGTTGCCTGACGAATCCGAAAGGTTTTCTCGAGGGTCAGTTAAGTTTGACTTGTCAAAATATGGTCTAGCATGTTTAGGAGGTTTCGACCCTTCTCGACAGTCCCAACCGTGGGGTTGTCAACTAAAGTTAACAGGCAACCCGAACACTACCCATAAATAAAAGTGGTTGAGCTGTCAGATACGATAATTCGACCGTGCCTAATGTGAAGTCAACGAAGCAGTGATCAAAAATTTTGTCTCAACAAAACGTGGCCGGAGTTCCAGTTGCTGACACGGCAAAGATTTACCACTGTTGACGAGCTCTGATAAGAGCAAAACTCTAGTTTAGTGCAGAAGACGTTCTGTCGCAGACGCAATCAATCTTACGTTCAACTGATGTGAGTCAAGAAATAGACGAATGCTGTCATCCGTCTCTTTCAGAGAAACATTTGTGAACAAGAAATCTATATCCATGCTGGCCACTCGTTTGACACTACAACATAAACTGTCAAGTAGGTCGATTAGCCCAAAATTACCACTCGCAATTTTTAGAACCATTGGCTGTTTTAAGACGCAAATTATCGGGACAACATGCGTTGTGGTGAACTAGGCCTTTGTTGGTATACCGACCTCAACTGAATCTGGAGAAGGCTTTTCGGATACGCCACGCAACGAACAATCAAACGCTCCTATGTTACACGAAGACGATAGAATGAAAGCCACTCCTCTAAGTCCAGACAGACTTGCTTTTGATTATCATGTTGTGTCACTATACTCAGAATGTTCGTGAAAAGTCAAGGTTGCAAGCGGCTGTTTTCAATCATTCGAATGCATGTACAGATACAGGAGGTCCATTTTACTTTTGAATAAAACTGGAATATGTCTATACACAATAATAATGGTCCTGGAAACTGTGGATGACTGACTAACCGGGTAGTGTTGGGTTTGTGTGTGCGAGTTAGTTGTGTTTATATGAAACATGTGACCGGCATGTGATTACCTGATAAGCGGGTTAGTGCGCTACTGATGTTCAGATGGTTTACGCGGGATTGTCCACGGGAGGCTTACGGCCTATAAGAATTTCTTTGGGGCGCGCAGCTGGCGAGTGTAGAGTCTGATAACAATCGATATCAATCTCGCCCTGATAACGCGGAGATCGATGCGGGACACTGTAAATAGTTTTGAAGGTTGTGTCGGCTGTAATTTGACGAATCGTATCGGTCAGTTTCGATTTGATAGCGTTGGATATGGGTTTCGTCACACCGTTACATAGCCATTTAAGAAGGTGTTCACGGATGGCCTTTGAGAGTCACTGAGTGGTTCTCATAATGTAACCAACCTGACAACAGTAGGTGAGAGAAGAAAGACAGAATCATCAAGAAAATTTCGGCAAACTATTTTTTAGAGGTGATACCTATATCGGTCGGCTGTTAAATGAAATAATCCTCCGTGCAACGTGGTTTGTCGTAGCTAATGCATGTGTCAACCTGCAACTGATGAGTTCACTGGCTGCATCACCTTTAAATGCCAAACTGATAAAAATCGGCCTTTTCCTGTGCTGTTTCCATCGCTGCTTGTGCAACTTTTAGCCTTATGTTCCTTTCCACAAATCTTTCTGGAAATCCATTCTGGTTAAATATGTCTTGGATCTGTTACAATTCGTTGTCCATTGTTTGGAGTGCACATCTTTCTTGCTGTTTCGGCTACACAATGAATCAAATTTCGTTTGTGTTTCGATGGAACAAAGCTCAGGAAATGGGTTTACTTTATCATCCACATTTTCCCCTGTGAACAGAACCTTGGATGGATCTGTCCACCATGCTATACATTACCACATCAAGGAACGGCAACCTATCGCCCTTCTCTTTCCTCCAGAATGAACTGTGTATTCAGGTGTGTACGATTAAATGTCAGTAGGTCTTGCACATCAACAGTGTCTTTGGTTACATCGTAGGTGTTATCTACATCGCGCCTATAGAAAAAAATCCGAAAATTGCGAGTCCCAACTGACTTCATTCCAATTTGACCATAATTACGTTTGCTAGCGAATAGGAGAAATGGGAGCTTCATGGTTACCTCCATCATTCGGTTTGTATATATCACCCTTGAAATGAAGTTAGACGTTGTATGTGAAAAATAACAATAATTCTTTGAACTTTCCTGCCGGAATGTCAATTTCTATTTGATTCTCTACAGTATAGTTATATACATAGTTTACTGTTTCTTTAAGTGGCATACGTCAACAGTCACGTGGCATCTGGAGAAAGCATCTGCTTATTTTTTATGTTCAGCGAATCGACAGAGTCCACAAACTGGAACGTATCTTTCACACTAAATAGATTTATTTTAGCTTTGACTAGTTTAAGTATTGGAACCAGTCATCGTGCTAAACTATGATATGGTGAATTGTTCATGTCAGTAGTCGGACGTAATGACAGCTCATCTTTGTGGTGTGTGAATGGAACCAGACTGTTTGAGCACAAGCCGTCTGTGGTAAGTGTTATGCGTAAGCGTCCTTTAGCCTCGGTCACTGTGACAGGCTAACCCGAAAAGGATGTTGTCAACCGTTCGTGGTTAATGATTTTGTTGCTTGACTTAACAATGTCCATTGAACTTTGCTATGTATATATATATATATACATATATATACTGCAGTACGTATCTGATGAGATGCAGCCAAGTGTGTCCGAGCAACACGTTATGCAAGAAACTGTTGAATGTTTTTAAAACACGTACGGTTTATCTGATGAAGACCACGACCGCTTCTCCATCAGAAGTTCATTGTACACATACTCGTACGGATACTAGGGCAGTTTTCCGTTGGTCAACAAAAGCACTCGCAGTGTGATGAACAGATCACCTGACCGAAAAGCTTGTCCGATCAATCGGGACTCACCCAGCATCGATGATGTAGCTGCGTTTACACACAGCGAGTCACCAGAACGATGAGCCAGTTACCATACTGGGAGTAATCAGTAAGCCGTTAAAAAACTGTTGTACGTATGTGCATAAGTTTTGCATTTAACAGAGGTGGCAGCGGACGTTGTAAGCGAGGTGCATGTTCGTGCGCTCACTGTGCTCAGCACATTGCTACAAGTGTTTACATGTGTCCAAACTGGACAATCCACATGTTCGTTCTCAGCTAACCGATAAGCTCTTGGTGAGACAGAACAAGACAGGTGACAGGATTGAACAAGTTCATCGTTCAATCGGTTTTTAATTCAGGCGGATAATGCGTAAAAGTTCATCGGCAGAGAATAAATATCAGTTACCAAACTGCTACTGTGAAAAATAATCAGAATTTCTGTCTATTTTACTAAGCAACAGTTTGCTTCACTCAGTGTAACTTGGCGCTAATGACTGGGAATCCGACTAAACATGGCAACCTCAGTAATATTAATGGGGTAGTTGATAATTGTACCGCAAACGCTGAACATTCTAGAAACTGAAGAGTGTGTCTTATTTGGCGATGCACCAAACTTCACAACTACGTCATCTGTTTAGTGACGTTGATCCCTCTTGGTAGGGTGCGTAAGATGGTCAGGTGATGATGGAGACAAGAATAATGTAATTTCGAATTAAACAGTACCCACCTTCGCCCACAGTCCTGGAATTCAGAAAAGTCTTTCGACCAGCCCACTTTGTAAAAAAGCACTGGATTAGAGTTTTGCTTTTATTAGAGCCCATCAGTAGTAGTTTCCTTGTCCCAGCCGGAATCTTCATTTTGACCATGGTGTTTTTGAGACTAGCGTGCTAACCACAACACCAGTAGCCTCACACCAAGCGCGACCAAGCAGTCATATTTAAACGCCCAACCGCAACCTTGTGTGAATGATATTCAAATTGCTCGATCGTGTCGATTACAGATACATTAACTGTCCGGTTAACTCTAGTCAGTAGCCCTGGGATCAGGAACTTTTAAGTTAGGTTAAAGTCACGGACTACATTCAACCAACTATGCAATCATTAACCGCCGCATCAAGCTGATGAAAACGGAGCTGTCGAAAATGCTACGTATGGAAGTCTTCAAGCAAGAAACTCCTTGCATGAGTAGCAGACTGTTGACTATTTCTTGTAAATCTTTCGTCTCACTATTCACCAATTATATCTGTTGGTTGCATTTGGATAAATTGAATCCCGATACAGCACACAAGGCTGTAGCCTAAAGCTATAAAAATGCATTTATATGCAGTGATTTTCACCCATTTTGAAAAAACTACTCAAGTTTTAACTTTTCGTCGAATAATGAGCAAACAGTAGAAATGCAACGAGGGGTATGAAAATCTTTTACCTAGAGCAGCTAACGACATTTTATCAACCATCATTTTGATACCGATAGCTTAGTAATGATCTGTTCGGCCTCACAAGATCTTGCACATGTTAAATAGAATGATATCTGATTAGCAGATATTCTCCTACAAAAACAAAAATAAACGCCTAAGTGGACACTCTGTGAGGTCTGCTTAAGGAATGAATAGGCCTCTATTTATGTAGGGAGTTGCCTGCCATGAGCACACTGCAAAACCCACTGTTTGAGATTGAGTTAGTTTAGAGTCTTAATACGTTATTCGGTTAACAAGCCCGTGGAAGACAACTCGCATTGCGATTTCTTCTTCATCTTAGTAAACCACTCTTACAGGTCACCGACTGTAGATATTTGTCGGAATATGCTTCAGTATGTTCTGATTGACCCTATCCCATGAACACACAGATAACTTTTCGCAACTTTCCTTTCACTCGAGTTGTTCTTATTAAGAAATTTGACAGAACTCACAGCTAGTCAACATACAAAGACAAGACTTTGTATGCAAAGTCTTCCCGTCCAAAGTGCAAACTCATGAATCTACGTTCATCCTGTGGCAGACCGGTAGAAACTCAGCGGCAATAGATGACCACTGGTCTAAAACTTGCTATATTTAATGTAAATGCCGGTTAAACAAGCGTTATTATCTCCAAAGTGATTGTGTAATTTCTGCATGTCGTTCGCCTAATTCACTCGAAAGTTCAATGAACCTACTCTAATGAGGCAATAACAGTGATGCAAGTGGAAGTTGCTTAACATTTCTCGTCACGCGAATCTCGTGAGTTTGATTCTACAATCGGCAACTTGGTCTTCACGTTGAATGTAGTGAGCAATGATTGAATCGGTCTCTGAGTGCAGTGCGCCAGTGCATAGTTTGTTGATCATGGAGTGCTTGTTGAAAAGTACCAATTTAGTTGGTAAACAGAGCGTACGAATTTATTTTGGTTGCACGCAAGAAAAAAATATATGTAGAGGAAAGTTAGGTTTTTCTAAACGCGGAAATTTTTCAAAACTCTTATGTATTCATATGCGGGAATTGTACAATTACTGAGTAAAAATCTGAGTTTGGTGGTAGATTTAAAGAGCACAATGGTATTGCAGTCCTACTTTACCTAAATGTTTGATGGGATTTTGATGATAAACTGGGTTAATAACCCGAAAATGTTTGAGTTAGTGCACTGAAACCAATCTTATGGAAGAGCTATTCCACTCTGTAAGCAGATGTCAGCCTGTGCTAGTGCAATATAACGAAATGACTTGCCTATGAACAGTTTCGCTTTTCAACAAACATGCAGTCAAAACGTCCGGAGCGAAATGAACCGTACCCACATGCAATGAAGTTACGGTAGAGCCGGATAGTTAAGATAATATTACCCTCTTATTCTTGGCAGGCGCTCATCGCTTGACTTGGAATTCATTTCGCCGGATCTGCTGCCAGTCGCGATAACAATGGAATGTCAGCTACACTGTATCTAGTTTACGAAGTCTGGGTTGAGTAAAGCAAATGAATAACTCAGCTGACAGTATTAGCGATCATGATCAGGTTGTCAGTTCTGTAGGCTATTAGAAAATAGAACGTGGGGCAACTCACGCGATGATCCCCGAAGACAATGAACGTGGACAGCAGGAGCGTGCAGGTATACGACAAACTGTGTGAAGGCCATGGGGATTGTACTTTTAGTCTCGAATCGAAATAATAAATCTTAGTAATGGAACCGGCATTGTTTAGGACTACGAGATGACAGAATGAAGGTGACAAAATGGACCATGGGGCCCTGTATGCGATGTAGTACCTATGCAATGCAGTTGTCAGAATTGAAAAATGTATACTCACCTTTTGATGCTTTAAACCAATATCAACATTTCATTTTCAGACCGAACTAGGCACGCGAATGTTTTGGGAACAATCTGGACTAATAGTGTACATAAATAAGTAAAACCGACCAGAAGTATCGCCACAACGTAGCAGTCAGTAAATATGATGTTCCTATTGTTCCCTGCAAATCTCGAATGCCCCGTTGTCCCCACATGCAAAAACTGTTTTGCTGCATAGAATGGACAGAAAAGTTTATATGGTGATGAAGAATTCGCCCGAGTTCGCCTCAGAGAAAAGCCGTCTACGATCACCCCGAATATAAATGAAGAGTAGCGCGGCACCTGAGTGATCTCCGTAGACTCTGGGATAGTTTAGAATAGGCTTGGGGCAGTACCATCACTGGACATTTTAACAAAACTGTCGAAAATGTGACGAGAAGTCAAATCACGCGGTGACACACACGCGATGTGTCATTTATACCCAGCAGCATCTGTTTTTATGTTCACTTTAATCCCTTCAGTAAGGAACGATATTTTATCCCTTTTGCAATGAACAGGGTCGTGTAAAATTAGGGCAAGACACAAACTGGTAGATGTATTCTAGACAAGGTTCACTTCTGTTGTCCAGTCTGCCATGAACAAATCTTGCTTCAATAAACAAAAAATGAATTATTTTTGTTTAGATACAGCATTCGTGTCCTGTCTTCCTTAGGTTCTTCTCCGGGCCTTTGCAAGAACATTTGAGATAATCTGCTTAACAAACGCCTGAGGCTCCTATTGCAAAGCAGTTCAGTTTAAACATTGTGATTGGGTATTTGTTAACGACTTGTTTAAACATCACTTAATCTTTTGTCATGATGACTAATTGTTGTTGACGAAGTTTAGGTGTCGGAAGTTTATTTCACACCCCCAGGTGATTCCGAGCTTTAAGGTTAATCTCTTTAAGGTGAATCTCTATTGGAATGACTGCGTTGGTCACCGTCACGTTCAGTAACTAATCCGTCACAAGTTGGAAATGCCTAGTACGAATCTGCAAGATCACGGTATGTTTGCATATCAACTAGAAAAATGACAACAATGGAGTAAGTGATATTGGGATGGTAACAGAAATCGGTATTAGACGTATGGTACATAAAGTGTGTGAAAAGTGTGAAGTACCACGCAAATAATCAAGCCTGGTTTAAGTTGTATCATCAGTTTTTAATAGTTGTATAGACGGTCCATTAAGTTACGCGCCGAATTAACTCTAGTAAAACAAATTCAGTACTCATTCGAGTAATGCAATATGAATTGCTCTTTATGTCATTTTTTCCTCAGGGTTGAGAGATGTTGGACAGTGGTTGATACTTTACATCAGAGTTAAAGCGACATCTGCAAGAAACGTTTTCCATTGCATGGCAACTACTTCCGGTAAGTTGACGTCATTCAACTGGCAGTTAAGTAAGGGTTTGGTTGCTACGACTTGAACACCACTCACAATTGATGGCATTATTTGCATCCACACAAGTTTCACAAGGAATCCGCTCGAAAATGGGGAGCGTAGTGCAGGTCCTCTCTTGCTAGAAATCACAGGAAGTGTTCATCTTTTACCACGTCAAGAGTTCAACCTCGATATGTGTTTTCGTGAGACAGTACTTTTGTCACATCCGGAATGACGGGATTAACATGTATAAACACAGCCGCAGTTGTTTTTATGTACTGTTCAGTTTGCTCAATTATGTCCAAAGAAGACAGTCCGTTGTCCTACTAACAGTAATTCCATCAATAGACTGTCTACTTCCAGGTGGTTTTTCGAAAGTTTGCTTGCAATATGATAAACTGTTCGATACTTGACTAAAATTCCGGTGACTCTCGTCTGTGGTCGTGATGAGCGAGGATGACTTATGGGACGTCCATATTTCAACGCAATCTAACCAATATAGGTGTAGTTCCATGTTTCTTTCCTGAGTTGTCCTAAAGTTGAACGTTAAACGCTCCGAAACAAAAATTAGGCTTAGGCGTGATTTAACCTTTGTTGTAGAGCAGGATTTGGTAAACGGATTGTTTTTCTGCCGTGGTACAAGTCATGGTGTTTTTCTACTTCAGAATATATTTATGCAAATAGGCAACACTTTCTTTAGTGTATGACCATCTGGTGAACAACTGTTTAAGATTTGACCTCGGCAACTTCGAGTTTAATACCAGTAAGAAAGAAAACCTAGAAAGAAAAATCCTGGCTCGCCTTTCTTTCGAAGAAAGCTTTATTTTCCACACAAATGCCAACAGATCTAAACAGTGTTTTCTTGCTTGATCGACCGGGCATATGAAAATGTTTTCCTCCGTTTTAGCTGTTTACAACTGTGAAAGTTTGCTCGCTGACCCGTCCAAGTGTCTGTTGCATGGGTACCAAATCGGACGTTGTTGTCAAGTCATTAGCAAGCTTAGATGTGACAGAAAAGCGGTCATTTCAGCAAGTCGATTCTCAGGCTAGCGAGAGCAATTGTCATCCTCGTCCTGACAGTAATGATTAAATTGATAAAATCAAACACAATGAATCTCGACATTCTCAGGAAGGCAGTTGCCAGTTAAACTGCGCTTGAGGTTCCTAGTTCCACACCGCCTCTGTGAGGATGACTCACCTGTGGGAACGACTGTATATTGAAAACACACCGTACTCAATACCTTTTCAATTCTTCTTGGTATTCCAGCAACTCCCCCGATTATTATTACATTCTGTCCACCTAGATTCAGTTCACCTACTAAAAATAGGGTCGACCAACACCGAATTACTTCCGATTTGCGTGTCATTAAATGTACCCCTATCTTGCGCTGTAACTGATCCTGTAAATGACTGGTCACAAAACAACAGTTCTTGTGAACCTGCAAGCTAGGACAGATGTGTTGTCTGGATGACCTTGTTTCAAGAAAGAACCCGTGTAAACGGTTACACGTAGGAACGTCTAGAATTCTCAGTCAGAGGGTATATGAATTAGTCATTGAAAATGGCTAGTGTGTAACAAGTGGATGACGGTGACCAAGTAGGAGATAGCAGCTTGGACTGCTGACAACGATTGACCACACCGTTTGTTCTCTCCTTCAGACTCGGAATATTATATGTTGGTACGTCAATTTGACTGATCATACTCTCTTATCTATTGAAGGGAGATTTTGCAGTTGCTTGAAATTAACAGCAAAAGCCTCATGATGAAATAAGCATCGTTGGACGTCTACAGATGCCAATGTTGATGAGTCAGCAATGAAGCTGTTTTTTTAATCTCTGACAAGAGTATGACATTCTTACGGACTAGTAAAAAATAAGTAGGTTTATCTAAAATTCTGAATATATAATGACTGTATCACAGAAGTTTCTTGAGCTTATGTTCATTTAATTTGTAACAATTGTCTGCTAACAGCTTAATGTGTGTCCAAACTTTTGACAGCTGGGAGGCGGCTACCTCTGGATACAAGTCAACAAAGAAGCAAGCGACACATTTAAATTGCTTACATCAAATCACTTTACTGATAAATCTAATCAGATTTTAGAAATGGTTGTGACAGTTTCTGCTACTTCGTTTTTTTCCGCCACGTCGACTACTACAGGGTTATTTAAACTCACTTTTAGAAAGTTTTTTTCCATTTGCGCTTTATAGTGGTTTATCGAACAGTTGCAATGACTAATTTTCTGACAGTCCGATCACATTTCTCTTATATATTTTCGGACAGCAACGACAGCGATTTTAGCTACAACATTCCATTAATCTCACACTAGCTATATATGCGGATTGGCCGACTGGTGGAAAATTCCCCAGGACGCTATTAACGTCGCAAAATATTTTGGCTGACCATCCATGGTGATTCGGGT
>LOND01002864.1:0-34499 GCA_014220965.1 Paragonimus kellicotti | reverse complement strand
CGGATGGCCGTGTTGCTCACGCGATCAGTCCAATTGATGTGGGCTAGTCGGGGTCAGCAATTGTTAGGTACAGCAAGTCGGTTTAAGTCTTTCTAGCGAATAAGCCACGTTTCCGAATCATTGAGCAAAACAGAACGCATACAAGCCTTATGTACCCCTTCTTGTAACGACAACCGAATGCCTCGACACCACAGTTGACGCAGGTTGGCAAAGGCAGTTCGTGCCTTCGTTATCCTAGCTGATGTATCATCAGCAATATTACAGGTTGACGAGATGATGCTACCCTACTGCTTGCCTGCAGTAGGTGGGGGTTGGTAGAAGTGGGAATGCTCCAGTCTTGAAGCAGCACTTTGAATGTACAAATTGTAATCCATACAAACCAGCTCGGTCACTCACCTACTTCAGCATGATGTGCATGTTTCCGGCAGAGGTACTAACTAGGACAAAATAATCCGCATATTCCAAGATCGGTCAACCGAGCGCCAGGAAGAAGCTCAACACCAAGTTCACTGGACTCCTCAAGCGCACCCTCCAGAATGTCGTCCATGACAAAATTGAACAGGAAGGGGAAATCGGACACCCTTGACGAACACCACTAGAAGTGATGAACCCGAGACAGCTGTCCATAAACCCTCATCCTGCTTGCAGAGTGAGCATACAGTGACCTCAACATATTCACGTTATTACATAGAATTCGTTTCTTCAGCCGCTTCGCTTTCCTTCGCGCATAGGCTGAAATCGATTAGCTATTTTGTGGTTGGTTTGCAAACGAGCCAGCATTCACTACAGCCTCAGAATGGGATGAGAAAGGGTTTCTGCAAACGGTCGGTTTAGTGGACAAGTGCTTGAACTACAATCTGCCACTTATTCACGGGTCGTGGGTTCGATTCTCCGGCGTGCGTGGTGCTGATGAGACCCAACTAGGTCGAAACAGCTGTCCACCACTTCGCTGGTGGTCACTGGGACCAACCGTTTGCAAAAATCTGTGGAACTCCCTTGCGGAGAAGGCAGTTCCAGAGCGACCTAATTGAAAGCAACCTTTAGATCTAAAAAACGCACAGCCGTCGGCTGTCTGTAAAACTGCCTATCTTCCAAGGTCCGTTGCAAGGTAAGAATGTGATCAACGCAGTCAAGACCCACCGGAATCCTGCCTGTTCTTCACGTATGTGACTTTCTCTGGGTTCTAGTGAGCTGACGTAAAATGAGGCCAATGAGTAACTTGGACGCAAGCAGACACTAGTTTGATGTTTCTGTAGTTATCATGCAGAATTCGAACTCTCTTTTCGAGAACGGGAATTACTGTTCATTAGCGCCAATCACGAGGTAACTCTTCAGCCTCCGTAATCGTTTGGAAGAGTTTCGTCAGTTCAGATATCAACCTATTCCCATCATCCTTGAAAATAGAGAGAAAGATCTGGTTCAAGAGTCCCGTTACGCTTCAGTAACTTAGTTCCAGGGCCACTCTCCCCGACTAGCCCACATCAATTGGACTGATCGCGTGAGCAACACGGCCGTCCGTCGGGATGCGCGGTTTATGTTTGTTGGGTCACGTGGTCCGCGTGCCACCTGAGCGTTTGCCATACTGGGTATTGCATACTGAGACCACCAACAGCTGAGGAGAACCGCGTTGGGATCAGGCAACAACGTGGTCACCAAATATGAAGGCTTTGATTGCTTTATTGAGCAAAGTGGGTTGGTCGTCTGCCTGGCTATGGTCCTCGTGACCACACAAATCGCTGTCCGAGATGACGATTTGCGTCTGTTAATGGCGCACCTGCATCCATACCGTTTATATTTCTCGTGCCTAGTCCTCTTTTATCATCATTACTGCCACTACTATTAATCGAACTTTTCCAGCAACATTCTCTCCTTCTACGAAATCCCACGTCATTGGTGAGGTGGGCAACGTTCCGAGCTTCAGATCAAGCTCATGTTTGTTATGATTATGATGAATCTATGCTCCAAGTTAAAGAGTAATCGCATTTTAGCACAGCCTTCATATTCAGATAGTTTCCGGTCATTCTCTCGAAAAGAAGCACTATGCTCTAGTTTCGCTCTTATTAGAGTTCGTCAGTAGTCCATATGACTGCCGCAGCTGGAATCTTGGCAACACATTCATATGTTGATCACTGGGCCACTGACCTCACATTAGGCACGACCGAATTATCATGTGAACGCTCAACCACTTTCGCTTGTGAGTAATGATCAGGTTGCCCGATCGTCTCGATAGGAGACAGTTACTGTCTGTTAACTCCAATCGATAACCCCGCGATTAGGACTTCCTAGACAGGTCGAAATCTCCGATCTCATTAAACCTGCTAGGCGACAGGACAAATTAGATTTGACTAATTACATAATCCACGTCTGATGGCAGACTTCACATTCAGATGGATTTTCTAGCCAGCCTCTTTCGAAGGGAAGTATCAAAACCGATTTTCGATATCTGTAGACTTTATCAGTGGTGCGTAACCTCGTCACAACTGAGACTAGAACTCCGGCGCAGTGGTCAACACTGCTGCCGTATGAAAGCGTGGTAGGGGTTCTATCCCCGGCCGTGTGAAGTATATACGTTACTGACGAGCTCTAGCAAGATCGAAACCCAAATCTAGTACCTCTTTTCGAGACAGGCTGAATTGAGCATATCTGAATGCAAAACCTGCCGTCAAATGCGTGATCAACTTGAAATCGATCGAATCCGCGACTACTCAGCAGAAATCTGAACCAAGTTCGTTTAACCTTTCAAGAAAAAAAACATGCACAGGAAGGTGGTCAAAAAAATTTACACTTCACCCCAGGTTGGTATGGCCCCTCCAGGCTGATGTGCCGGCACAGGGGCCTACAAGCCACGCGACTAAGCCCCAAGTGTTCATCTTTTCACTACATTCGCACTGCCCCCCCCCCATTACGTCGAGGATAAAGGTTGATCGGTTTGAAAACACTTCAGCGTTCCAATATCTAAACATACAATGAAGCTTCAGCAATCTATAGACCTACAGAGAGTATGCACTGTTTGAGAAAGCTAAGTAACACCGCACAAGCGAAACCGATAACGGAAACTACGGTCAGCTTCCAAAGCGGCGAGTCCTCAGGCTGAAATCGATGAGCTAACTCTACGTCTTCATAGGAATTGTACAGTGGACACCAAACGATGATCGACAAATAGAGTATAGGAAAGACAATCCATCCTGTTCCGTGAGGTGGCGGTAGACAATACCGCGAGCCGAAATGGACGTTTCCTGGGCTCAGTTACGGCACCTCGTCCGCATCAGCAATTACAAAAAAGCAGCCAGGACGGGTTTGACTCAGAACCAGTCTTGACACGACAATCGCGAGGAAATGCGCCTCGGCAGATGTTCACTGATCGTACGGGGGCATTCCCGGCCAACAGGCAAACCAACCGTATTGGACGGCTACCGAGAAGCCAAGACACTGTTGCGCTTCATTTCTTCGAGTTGACAAGACTTGATTTTCGCTCGTACGTCCCATAGCACGACATCCCCGTTTCATTCCTAACCGTACCTCTCGGGGTGTGAACATCCTTCTCATTTTCAAATATACCGGTTCATATCGCCGTAGTTCTTTTGCTTAGACTTCTATTAATTTTCAACCTTAGTAACGTTTTCTTCTAGGATATTCCACGTCACTGTTGAGGTGAGCGGCAGCCCGAGCCACAGTACCTTTGGTCAGGCTCATGGCTGATATGATGATGAGTGTGACGCGAATACAGAAGTAGTGCCAGTGACACAAGGGGCTGCTGGCACCCAGGACACAGGTGATCGTATATAGCAGGCGCAGCGCCAACCAAACGATGAAGTGAACCAGGATACTAAAGAAACTGGTGTCCGCGCGGCCAAGTAACGACCTCCCAGTGCGTCAACCTGTGAACACCACAGCAGCATGGGACGGACGTTTAACACCGCTGCGAGCACTCTACATTTCCGCGCACACCTCTTCAGTAATCAACCACCGCACCCTAGAACAGCCCGGCACGCCCACTGCCGAACGCTCATTGAAAGTGCGAAACTGTCGCGGGACGCGTGCACTCCAGACAGCCAACGCGACAAAAATATAAGATCACCTAGCTGTCTGCGGATGAATTTCAAACTACACCCTACATGCTCGTATGAATAAAATCACGATGCCGCAACAATTAAGTAGTATGGTAGCCATTCGCCTCCCGAGGCTGCAAAAGTGACCGCAGCGAAGCTACACGGCCACTACGGCATGTAATCCACAACTGGAAACTAGTCACATGCTCAAACTTCCCGTTCGCAACCACACGCCCCCAACATGTGG
Organism: Paragonimus kellicotti; assembly: GCA_014220965.1. NCBI lineage: Eukaryota > Metazoa > Platyhelminthes > Trematoda > Plagiorchiida > Troglotrematidae > Paragonimus > Paragonimus kellicotti. The sequence continues at coordinate 30,203 of LOND01002864.1, read as the reverse complement.
CGTGCGGTAACTTAGGTTCAGACAATCTTACTGTCATTTCCAAGCACTTCCTAACCCCGTCACCCAGCTGCAGCTCAAAACCGAACCGTAAGTATATTGACCAGAAGTGCCCGAGAGTTTTGACCGCATTCAGTTCATAACTACATAGCGCCATGCTAAACGCATGCAGCCCACTGGGTGAGCTGCAACCTTGTTACGTGCACCACACAAAAGTCCTTTGTGGTGAATGGTAACACATCTAATGGCGCTTGGGTTGGAATGGGCACACAACCACCTCAAGGACAAAATCAGAGCCGTCGTTAAAAAAATTGTTAAGTCGTTACTGACCACTCGCAACTGGTCAACTGGCCAAGCACACATCACCCGCGTTCAGCATGATTACTCAGACAGAACTGCCTCCACCGTCGTTCCAATCTGATTGCTGTCTACAACGCATCTGTCCGCGCCTGGCTTTAAGCGACGTTGGAAAAGTCCAGGAGTAAAGACACCATAATTAAGGCAGGGCATCCAGCTCGACCGCCGACTACAATAGTGTGCAGCTTCAGTGCAGTGTCAATCGAAGAACCCTGTGTTCTCCGTTCAGATCACACGAAGGGAGTGTAGTTCGTATGCAGCACACACTGAAACCCAGCTTCATGCGACTTAACACGTCGGCATTTATCCGCAGCAGATACACAACGACGTGCCTACCGACACACTGAACGTTACTCTTCGTTGTCTGAGTTGAAGATAACTGCCCGTTTCGGCTAGCGACTAAGATAATTCCCTATCACATTCGTAATTACCGATCTAGCCAAGCGGAGTCTACATCCCCGTGTGTACACCTCCCAGCTGGTATATGTTAATGCTGTACTCAGACCTATCCAACGCAGATGCATCACACATGTACGTCCAGTAATTGGTGAAACGCTAAAAGCAAACGGACGCTATAGCGTTATGGCCCATTACCAGCCAAACATTGTAGCAACATTATATAAAATGCTCAATGGTGTTGTTATCAAAAAATACATCTCGTAGCAGCGCAGCAACCTTAATTCTCAATGCCCTTTTTGTGCACTACACTAATTGTTTCTAATTATTTATTTCTACATTACTCTTGTAGGACTACCGCAGCTGGTGCGACTTACGACGTCTTGAAGCTACTGTGGGCAATGATACAAGATTTCTCACATCAACTGCAGACGATTCTAGATGGGAGCAATTTCGCCACCAACAAAATCGGATACTGATGTTGAAAGAACAGAAGGAATCAGAAACCAGCGACCCTACGTCTGAAAAAGCTTCAAATTACCTTACGAAATGGCAGCTTATGGGCTGGAGAGGACCCATTGAAGCACCGCCCATTTACTGGCAGTCAATAGATTCCATGAAACTGTGATAGATGTACGAGACAGACGCAACAATTATGTATTTGTGTATGATGCGACTTTTAAATTGCAAAGTAACACAGGTGACAAAGCTGGGGCTAAAATGCCGAATACCAATATGCGTAAATCAACGATAACCACCATAATACTGTGGCATCGTTTGCGCAGGAGCAGCCGGTGCCGTTTGACTTGGATTGGTTGTGCCATAGCCCGCCGCATAAGCCGAATATCCGGGATAGTAGCTACCATATGCAGTCGCAGCGGAACCCTGTTGTTGCGGTGTAGTCACACTGGGTGTTGTCGTGGCGGCTGCAGTTGGACCACCAGTAGACTGTTGTTGCCACGCATTGAATTGCTGAGCGGCGGCCATTGCACCAGTCGCAGATGGCTGAGAAGTGCCGGAAGCCGATGTGGCACTAGGTGCAGTTGAAGCTCCGTACCCGTAATAGGAAGCGTAGGCAGCTGCAGCAAGAGCAGCAGATGCATCCGTCGCGCTTGATGATTGTGCAGAAGCAGCAGGTGCTTGAGCTGTGCTGGTTTGAGGCTTGTCGGCAACGGCGGATGCATATAGCGAAGGAGCAACATTGGTGGCAGACGTATTGGAACGAGATTGCGCTGTAGTCGGCTGCGATGGTTGCGACTGTTGACCACCATAGCCACTGCCGTAGCCTCCGTAACCATATCCATATGAATAGGAAGCCTGGCCAGAAGCTGCTGCCTGAGCACTGCTCGGATCTGGTTTGGTTCCTTGAGAAGCATAGGAGTAACCATATTGTTGTGAGGCCTGCTGCAAAGTAAAATAAGACATTGAGAGAGCGCGAAAAATTCAGGGCAAGGATGATCGCGGACAAGGCTTGCCGAGTCTGGAGGACTTCGCCGCAAGCTAGCAATCAAATGTACTCATCGTGAACAAAGTAGCTGATGGTAAGTAGGTTTTGGCCGGATGAATGTGTAATGTTCGCAGGTAGAGAGTTAGAACCTATTAACCTAACACGACTGGACTGAGTGGTGGTCGAGAAAGTCACCCAAAACTATGGCAAGAAACTAATGACCTGACCTCGTTTCAGTCAACTAATTTAGTTAACTTTAACAAAGTCAAAGGAAAAAACATTCCAATCGATATGACCTAATCAGCTAAATATCCCCGGACAACAAGGTCCTAACAAGCAGTTAAAAGATGGTAACCGTCAAACTGAGAAAACAAGCCATCAACCTGTCCAAGAGTCTAATTCACCAACACTGACAACAATAAACCTATCATCAACACATAGATGCCTAAAAACCACGGCCAGAAAGAGAATAAGCAAACCTCAACTGGGAAGTGAATAAAGAGATGATGGGATACAAACACCAAATTCAAACGTTTAACATTAAGGTACCTACAACTTGCAAACAAACCAGCTATAAGAAAAAGGCGTTTCCAATAATAAAAAAACAGCTGCTTTATGGCTTCCGCTGAACCAAATCATGAATTGCGCCGAAGTTCAATGAGGCCAATTACAACAATGTCAACCTGTCTGACGTAAGTCCATGATCAATTACCTAAGCAACCTATAAAAAATCTGAGACGGGCGCCACATCTCCTATCGATCATATCGGTAGAAAACGTTCATGCGTATAGTTATTTAAGTATTCAATCCATATAACGATGGTCACAATACCGGCTAGAATATGAGACAAGCAGTATGACCAGAGTGAATCTATGAAATAAACCCAAGCGCGATTAATAACAAAATACTCAGGACTCAAATAACCTTGACAATGCTGACTTACGCCTGTTTGGGACGACGGCATCTGCGGTTGGGCCGGCGTAGGTTGTTGAGGAAGCGAAGACTGCGATCCACCAGTAGACGCAGGAGATGGGTTTGAACCGGGACCAACATCAAAGCGGCTGCGGGCAGATCTTGCACCACCAGGGCCTGGAGGCGCATTTGTTGGAGCAGGTGGATTAGCACTCATTGCTCCAGCACCATAACCACTGCCATAGCCCGTCGAATAATTGGTTGGTGGATAACTTGAGTATGATTGTTGCCCCGTAGGTGCCGGCTTATTATCAAAACGCGATTGTTTAGGACCGCTTGGTTGCGAGGTTGCATTCGCACGAGTTTCACCATATCGAGCTGCTCCAGATGCATAAAGACTTCCAGGGTCAGAAGGTTGACGATCGGTTGATTGAGTATCTTGTGCACCTTTGTCACTTTCCGTAGAACTATAAGGACGAGCGGTAACCGCCTGCGGTCCACTCATACCACGACCTGAACGACCGCCACGCGATCCATCACTGCTACCCAAGCTATCACTCGCCGGATAATTCGCAGTGGAATAACCACCGGCTCCTTCGGGTGGATAACCGCTTGCATAACCAGTCTGTCCACCACCAGGATAACTGGGAGGACCACCGCGTTGATATCCGCTGGAATAGCCCCCAGGTCCAGATCCAGGGTATCCTCCAGCCGATTTAGGTTGCTGTGTCGGAGCGCCATAAGGTCCGGTGGTGCTAGCTGAGTAGCGATCCCTGTTACGGTCGGAATAATCTTCAGTTACAGGGTAAGCAGACGCACCACTAGCGCCATATGTGTCAGCCGGAACACTGGGAGGATAAGAGCTGTAAGACTGTGTTCGATCGCTTGATCCCACTGAATATCCTGATGCGGAATCTTGGTCACCTTGATAACCACCACGAGCACTTGAAGGGTAGCCACTACGACCGCCGGAACCACCTCGAACAAATGGAGTACCTCGTCCCAGAGGAGCCCCACCGCGACCCATAGGAGCACTTTCTCTATCCATATGGCCACCAGCACGGCCACCACGGGGTGGCGCGCTACCGACACCTCCACGAGTACTGTAGCCACCTGCGTCTGGAGCGCCACCGTATGAACCACGAGTACTATAGCTGCTCGCATCTGGAGCGCCACCATATGAACCACGAGTACCATAGTTACTAGTATCCGGAGCGCCACCGTATGAACCACGAGCGTTATAGCCACCTGCGTCTGGAGTACCACCGTATGGACCACGAGCACTGTAGCTACCAGCATCTGGAGCGCCACCATACGAACCACGTGTAGGGGGACCGTATCCACCACGATAGCCGCCACCGCCGACCACACCTGCAACGTAACGGAATGACAGTTGAATGCCTTTGAACAAAATGTAGTAAACGCGATTTAGGGGCTATCAGAGCAACCGGTGAACCAATGGCAAAACAATCTGTCTAACCTGTGGACCAATATGCATAAACAAGGAAGTTCTAAACATGAGCAAGGATCATGCGATAAACTGTGGCACGAGTTGTCGTCTCCCGTAAATAATCACATTCTGTAGAAGGTAAGAAAATAACTACAAAAATGAGAATAGCCAAAAGTTCATTATCTTTATGCAGATACACCATTCACAGCGCGTCAACGAGAAGTCCTCGGAAGGGGAGACGACACCTGATGACCGTAACTGACAGCACTAGCAACGGTAACGACCAGTATTCCCAGTCGTTAAAGGTCTTGAAAAACAGCTTGACAGTGTGATTTCGAATAGCTTTAAACATTTCCTAACCCAAATTAACACAAGGCAAAAATGTTCACCTGTGGAAAACAAGAACCTGATACTACAACAAAACTCACCATCGGGTGGTGGCTGACCATCATTAACGGCGGGAGTTGTCTCACTACCAGTAACGCCATACGTATCAACTGAACCACCCTTGCCAGTGGAACTATCGTAGTGACCCTGAGGGCCGCCATACACTGAATCCATTGGACCGCCATATCCAACTTCGCTGGCACCTCCACGATAGCCACCTCTTCCACCTCTTGGCGGTCTGCCATCGGAACCTCTGAAATCCATTGGAGGAGCCGCGTCATAAGGATTACCATAGCCACGTGTCATGCCATTACCGTAAGGAGCACCACGACCACCGCGCATCACCATGCCGCCACCTCCACGAGGGGCGCCATATCCGCCATATCCCCCTCCCGGTCCCATACTGGGTGGGTAGCCACCACGGTTTGGTGGGCCACCAAAGCGACTGGGTGGACCACCACCGAAACGGTCATTTGGACGACTGTAAGATTCCCGATCACGACCTACAAACGAAAACCAGCATGACACACAAATACAATGAAGAACAGGAAGTGTCAATCGGATCACGGAATGGATAAAAACCATGCTCCGATACTATCAGAACAATAGGGAAGATTGTAAACGGTTCGTGGACTTCGCAACTGAATTAGGATGCTGAACACGTTTCCGTGTCGAAGTTCATAATTGAGTCGTAATTCATGGCTCCATTGGACACAAATGAAAGCAAGTCTACTCCGTCCCTGTGTGATAATGAATAGAATGGGTAACAATCGGCCATAAAGTTTGCTCACCTCTATCATAGCGATCACTGTCACGACTGCGATCTCGTTCAGCATTGTATCCTCCCCTAAAAAGAAATGGAGCGTAGAGTTAACAAGTAATCTCAATAAGCCGCTGATCTATCTCAAACCCGTCTGGAGCAGTTCTTAAACCGCACCGGTTGTATAGCATAAGGTGTCAATATTTTCAAGTTACAAAACCAGCAAATATGGGGAGCCACAGCTGTGTGGTACACGCACCTATATTCCCGGCGACCTCTATCATCACGGCGATCAGGCGAACGACGAAAGTCATCGCGGCGACCGCGACCATAGTCTCTTCCACGATCTCTGTTAGCATGGCCTCCATGGAAGCGTGAGTCGCTGCTCTCGCGATCACGGCTGCCTTCCCAGCGTTGGCGCTTCTCAGGAGGCGGTCTGTTGGCTTGTCCTTCCTGATTGTATTTCTGCACCAGATCGTTTGCTTCCGCAGAATTCAGCTCGGTGAACAACACCTCACCGAAAACACTGCTGGAATCCTCCGACTGCGGTTTTGGAATCTCGAAATTGGCTGAAGTGTAATAAGTGATTAACGAAGTCAGACAACCGATCGGTGTATTGACAGTAACTGAAGCAGTTTTAAATTACCGACCCGTGTCGAAGTCGTTTTCCGCACCTGTCAACGAAACACTATAAGTAAACGTTTGAACTGATCAACGCGAAAAAATGCTTAAAGACGTGTGACCCGTACGAGAGACTAAAAACGGATTGTATGGTGTCGTTAACAGAAATACCTGAAAAACATAGGAGCATATTAAGTCAGGTTATGTGAACCAGACCACTGTACAGAACTCACCCACTCTACGTCCTCGATTAACATGCCAAACTCCCAACGAAACCAACGACTTCATTTGCATTTACCCAAAGGTACAAATTGAAGATCCTTTAACTGGTCGGATGAATGAATGCATGCCATAAAATCGCGACAATAACTAGCATTTCTATTCAGCTAAAAAAAAGCATCCTATGCGGAGCAGATAGAGAAATAAAAAGCAACAGCCTAGGTCGATAATCTGATTTCTTTAAAACGAAATACGTGATCGAAGCGCGACATCAGACAAGATACAACTAGTTGTTATGACTGAACTTAGTAGTAAATACGTCCATAGCAGGGCATACCAACCACTGTTCCGAACAAAGAGAGAACAACTACCTTTCATTTCGAGTACAGCACTTTCAGGCACTTCCTTGCCCTCCTCTTTTTCCCGTTGGGCAATTCGACGCCTGAATTCTTCATCAGTGGGTACGATAACAATGGCCTTTCGTTTGAAGCCCTCAAACGGACGCATTTTACGACGCTGTGCTGACGGATACACATTTGTCTGTGATTAAGGTCAGGAAGACGAGATCGAACGAATGAAGTGGATAATAATAAATTGAAGTGACCAGTTCCGCCACAGATCGTTGCCAGTACAATGTGGAATATGGATGTGCGCGTATAGAGATTGAGCGAACGACCAAAATCCGATAGTTGCGGTACCCCAGAAAAACAAAGCAAGCAAGTACCTTGCTAATAATCGGCTGATTACAATCGACAATAGATGGTTGAATAGCGTATAGATACTTGAGGACAGACGGTATGTGGTGGACAATAACTAACTGAAGATAACTAACGCGCACAGAAGTAACGGCATGACTAAAGTATTCATTGTTTACGAAAGTATAGCACGCATAAGTACGACATGGATAGCGCGTAAACATGGACCGACAACCTAAAGCTGGACAAATTCGATTAAGAAAAGGGTGCAAAAAGACTGATTTTATTGCCTATTTACGGGCATACTGAAAATGAAGACAAATGGCCGTACCAGTGAGCAAGACCCACCCTGAAAGAAATGAACTGACGCAAAACATGAACGCACCTGGTCAAGAATGTAATTGCGCCGCCGTCTCGACGCGATGCTCATGAGAGTGTTCAGGCATTTAGTCGCTTTATCGATTAAAACGTCCCAACGACCGTGGTAATTGCGTTGGCGACTAAGTCCACAAACCTGAATGCAGAAAGACAAGAGTTCAATGTTAATTAATATTAAGACATGATGCCGAATGACCCTAAATGTAAAATCATGTTAACCCGCACAACAAAAGGCATGTAGTGCATTGCATCAATTGTGGGCTAGAGAGCATTACGCAACAGCACACAGAGCAATCGAGAAAGGACCTCGGAACCGCGTAGGCAGAGGTCAGTTTTGTTACCAGTGGGCAATTTCAAGCCTGACAAACAAACCTAGCTTGATTGAGACATCGAACCTATCTTAAACACTCACTTTCATTTTGTCGAGAATTAGGTTGGTTCCCAACACCGTATATTGCTTTTCACGATTATCCGCCCGCAACCGCTCAGCATAGTAGGTTTTCCCTGCGCCCGGTAATCCTATCATCATGATGACTTCACATTCAGCTTTGGAAGCTGGGGGCATACGACCGTGCGCTCTGTACGATATATTGACGTTATTCAGTTGTAGCCAAGACATAGGATCACCTGTAATAAAAAGCATATCCAATGAAATTGCCGTAAGTATAACTAAAAAAAACTGCATTCAACGTGATACGTTAGGTCAGATGTGGGTTGGGAATTTCCCTGGCAAAAGAGGCCGCGGCAAGCGGAACCAGTACCCGTGATTGTGTGACGATTAATCGAGCACCGCCACCGCTGAACAAATAGGGAATCAGTGTTAAAACGTGTACTCTGTTTACATGAAACCAAATCAAGCAACCGAAGCATGCCGCAATACTTACACCAGGCAAGCCATTATGAAAGCGTACATCGGAGAAGCGAACAAACGCCCCTGATGAACCAGACTGGTTTGCAGCTCGCGTCAGTCGCGATATCAACCACAGGAAGGTACACTCAATGTATCATACCAGCAGGTAAAGCCAAGTGATATGAGCTAGGCCACCAGCACTTGCTGACACCGAAATAGCAGGCCAAAAATAATGCCACGACATCCAGAAAATTAACTGCAGAAAAAAAGCCGAACACGAGATTGGTCGATCAAGAGTGTCAGCCATATCGAGTACCAGATTGGTAATCAGTGCCGTCTAGCACAATTCATACTGAAAACCATGTAGCTACAATGAAAAGCCACGTACGCAACCCAGTCACAGTCCGTTTAAAAGCTCCTGACTACCCACATGAAAACAAGTGCACGGTCTGTTCGAATTTGATCATGACCTGGACGATTTATGGCATCGTAATTACGCCTCAACCAAGCACTTTTTTTCAGACGTTTTAGTCTGTGTCGGTTGCCGGTTCTGGTGACCACAAGACGCTTGGCCCGGGAAGCTGTTCACCGCACGAAACCCATCACGAGGTATGTGGAAATTTAGAACAAACGCAAGCATCAATTTGTATGGCTGACGTATATCCGCATCTGTTGCAGCATTACATCCTATTCAGTAACAGTGCATATGTTCAAAATGACTGTCTGGCCCCTCAACTCCCTGGTGTTAGGAACTGCCCTTGTATTCCCGAGAGTACGAGTCGTGTTACACTACTCACAAACGTGCATGTTACACAACATTCCTTTCTTCCGAGGTGCCTTGACTATTTTGCACCTGTTGATGAATTTCGTTCGACTGACGCGATTCTGCCTTTCAGGCTTGTTGATCTTTTCGTTTGCTGCACCTGCCTATCGTGTCACTTCGTCAACCCATTGCTACGTACTCGTTTCACCTCGCCGTCTCACTCGACTGGGCAACGTCAGAGTAGTTGGATAATACCAGGCTGACCAAACCTAGATAGGACAGTTACGGTAACGAGGTTAGAGAACGCAGTGGCAAGTCAATTGGTTGAGGCGGATACCGTCACACCAGTGAAATTTAAAATGGAGACGTTGGGGCTCTAGCCGATTCCTACTGCTGCAAGCCTAGCAAAATAGTAAAAACCGCAACCGCCTAGCCGTATCGTGTTAAACGTAGCAAGATATAGTAATGAGACCGATAAAAAGAAACACAAAGTAGCTGGCACACCAGCAGACAATTAGAGTCAACCTGACTTACTGTTCGGAACGTTTGGTGGGAACCATGGCGGTATACCATCTTGGCCGAAATTAACGCTGAATTCCACGTTTTTTACGTAGATGTGGGGAAACAATGCAAAACGTTCCCCAAGAGTGGACTTCTGAACACGGAAGCACTCTCCCTGGTCAACGCCATTCACACTGAAGCGCATTACAGCTTCACCGGAAGTCCACTCCTAAACCACGTAAGTAAATGGCAAACTGGAACCTACAATGAAGGCACCGACAACGTCACCTTCATCAAAAGTACATCCATAATTGCTAAATTTGTTGTTCGTTGACTTCTTTGCAGTGCCGCCATAACCAAAAGACTGTGGCTCTTCACCAAGCGCTAAATCCGCGCTCTCAGTAGACCATCCAACACGCATCACGTGTGCGGCACCACCGGCCATAGAATCCAAGTTTTCCACAGGTATGTGACGGACGTTCTTCACCTCATAAAATGCCTACAGTACAGTTAACTCCACTGAATGAGATTAACCTTTCCATTGATGAAACCGTAATTGGCTCTAACACCAGACCACATCATTGAGAAACCCCCATCAGTTAGCGGTTTCGCATTAAATCCTTCTGCATCCAAAATCAAACTTAAATCACAGTTGTATGAGTCAAGAAAAACAGAAGCACTGTTCTCCCAACCAACTGCCTCCTCAGCCATTTTTGTGCTCGAAGCGGGTGACCGTGAGCGACGCCTAGGTGAACGTCGACTGTCACGGTCACGAGAACGAGAACGACGCCGAGGAGAACGCGATGGGGAACGTTTACGTTTGTAATCTGTGTCGGATCTTGAATGCGCGTCACTCTCAGCGGCCTGGTCAGTTACCTACAGAAAATGATCAGCATCGAATAGATGAACTACCCCATTCTCGAAGCTAGACCGTCGAGAAGGAACCTTTAATAGTGAATAAATACGAAAAACGCGCTTACTTCCTCCGGTCTTTCTTGACTGTTACCTTTGACGGCGACAGAGGTGATGGTGGGCGGTTCGTCGCACTCTAAGGAATGTTTACGATTTTAAATGCACTCACCAGTTGTTTTTCCTGGTTCGGATGTGGTGCCCATAGCCTCACACAATCGTTCCACCAGAATCTGACGAGTTCCAAAAGTATTCAAACCCCGTTTGCTGAGTTCAGCGCGCAACTCAGGAACTTTCAGCTTAGAAACGTCAACCGGTTCGGACATTATGGCGCAAATTAAAATGGCCGGCCCCGGATAAACAAAAATAACATGCGTCACAGGTTAATTCGTGTTTAGATTTCTGTTTGACTCAGCTATTAACTACTTGGGTAACAAAGATGTCCATCGACGCACGTTATGAACGGACTGAGAACAACACCGTGGCGCGGGCGTTTTGAAATTTTTGACATTCGTTAGAAGGGTTTGCTGCTATCTAGCCATAAATGGTGGTCTGCGAAGTCATAATGCTATGAACTGATGCATTGAATATTTCCTTTCCATCGTGTACCATGTCCTCCGTGAAACCCTCGTCATCACATCACCGCGTTTATTCTAATCCGCAGTTCAGTTCACTTCATTTTCCTACGATTCGCAGGAGGAACGTGAAGATTTCTAAATCCTCCAATCCCAAGATCTCATCGTGATGTAACAGTGAGATCAGACGACGCTACGGTTCACTTTTGTGGAAAGTTGGTTGGCAAGGTGATCGTTCTAGGGTGCTTTAGCTGGTGTAACGATCTCAATTAGTGCACAGGAGCAGTGTCATAATCAATGGCTCATCAACACAGAACTCAAGCACCCGGTTGAAGTGCCTTCGGTTAACCATTGCCTTTCGCATCATTTTTGAGTATTTGTATCTACCCCTTGGTAACTTGATCTACATACTTGTTTGAAAGCGCACACAGCACTCCATAAACATAGGTTGTCGCGTTTCACAACAAAAGAAATCGCGCACCGCCTTCCATTTCCCTTCTTCTGCCAAACTTGTTAGGTGGTGAATATGTGACCTGCGAGCCGGCCATTCATACTTGATGCTCGTAAAACTCGTGGGTCAACTTTGGGGCAAAATGGAAACGCCGGGGGACTGCATTCTTTCGAAGTGAAGGTTCCAGCAGCCGTTTTGTAAAAGGAGACAGCATCAAACGAGCATGAGCCAAAGGGTGAGTAGGACACGCACGCGACTGACACAAACGGAAAACCAAAATGGTGCCAGCACGCTTTGCCACAAAATTCAAACTCAATCCCCGCGCGCATGTAAGCTTTGATTGCACGTTACAAATTAATAGCGATTCAATGTACGTTAACTCAACGTTTTAAGCGATATCCCAGCGTTTGAAATGACTCCCTATGAAGCGTTTGGGAACGAACCATTTAACGTTACTTCAAGCTGTATGTTGATATCGTCTCCTTTTTTGATACGCGATGGTCCTATCATTCAGAAGGACCTTGTCTACACTGGGAGTCGTTCTATTTTCATTTCGTTTGTAACTATCGGTTTGCGTTTGCTTTTCATCGTTATGGTTTCGTATGTTATCACACACTTGGTAGGTTGTCATTCGGTTGACTGAACCACTACAAGTCAACTGAGTATCGAAAACCATGGCAAGCTGAGTCTATCACAGAAGTTGTTGTTGTGACTCACATGATAAGCTGTCGAAAATAAACGTTATTGGTTTTCTGACGTTGTATAATGTCTACCAGTAACAAGTGAAAGGTGGTTTTGCATTGTTTCATAAGTCGAAGTGGCAATTGTATTGTTTGCTGGAATAGTGTTTTAAGGCCGAAACGAGTTTGAAACGGCAATTTGGCGCGAAAAGCGATTTTTCGATCCTTTCGTGGAAGACCATAATGCATATTTCACGAACATTACATAGATTGCGAGGCCCATGTAGTTGTGCAACCTCAAGTATGCAGTATGCGTTCACACTAGTTGCTGCTCCGTCCAGTTGAATTAAGCTATGAACAACCTTGATAAGAAGCACATGGAAGAAATCAGGGTGAACTTGTATTTGGGGCGTTCAAGATATGGCAAACCGATCTTCTACAATTCTGTTGAATAACATTTTACTAAGGTTGCAAAAGCTGTGTTCGGTCGGTCCTCCAACGTAAGACAACGTCTGTGAGACATTATTACCGGTTTTGACCTTGGCGCTCAACCGATATTGAGTGCAATGTCTGCGTGACCTGCAGTTAGCTTGTGTTGACCGGCTACAAAACAACCTCCTTGTTTGCAAATCAAACGCTCTAAAGCAATTTCCGCAGAATGTAGAAAAGATGAACGAAATTGCCCTCGTACGGAGTCCCCAGCACCCCATTCAGAAGATGAGTCCACTGTATTCAGCATGAAAGTTCCATCATCGCACACCTCTTTAACACGGGACCGGTGTTTGGTGTTCTGAACATGACGTATGGACGGGGTGGAGAGTATACCTCTGAGCGGTAATGGCATCGTCCGGCGCTGAACTACCACTAACCTCAGGCCACATTGATGACCAGCGTTTTGACCAGCGTGAAGTTACTGGGATGGCATTCCGGTTCTTAACTGGGGATTATGGGCAAGCGAATAATTGGAAAACATACTGATAACCATCAGTGTAGTCTGAAGCCGGCGAAAAATAGACCAACAATCGTCAGAATCATGGGTATCCATGATACGAAGATTGAACTGTTGTAGCTGGAATGATACAAGTGTCGCCCGGAAAATAGCGCGTATCAAAGCAAGTCACCAACCGTCAGATAAGTGAGAACCGAGCTGCGTGCAAACGACAGGTTACACCCGAAGATAAAAAGAAATCAATAAATTAGACAGTACACAAGCGATTAATGATATATTGGGACATATTACCCCCATGTACACTGTCTCCTATGGGCCGTAGGTGGAAACAACCACATGATAATGTCAGGTGCCATCACTTTTATGGATGACATTCCATCGACCGGAAACAGACTGAACATATAATTCAGATGTATAACTAACCTACAAACGTGGTGGTATGGCTTTCATCGGAATGTATTTCAATATTTGGTGTGAAATGCAATGTAGACAATGCGGTGGGAAATTACAAATTTATTTATATCTCCCAAGTCGCGCAGAATGCAGCGTTTTGTGAGCTAAAGATATTTCACCATGAAAATTTCGATGGGAGCATCTTCAGAACGCGGAATGGACTACGAAGGCCAGCATGGTGACTATCGGGGAATAGCAGAATATTTCAATAAAACGCAGAAATGAATTTTTTTTGGATATAGCCGGAAAATTGGTGTATTGTTCACGAAGTATGCTCTTCAGTATTTCACAAAGAAATTTGAGAAATCGCTTTCCGTGCCCAAATAGCCGTTTCTGACTCGTTTCGGCTTTGAAACACCGCTCAGGGGAACTACACAATTGAAGTAAGAACATCGTTTAACGGTTGCGATTAATACAACAGCCTCAGGATCCGCCCTTGAAAATCGCTACTTCCACGCCTTCCAAGATTTTCGTGAATGCCTTACAAGTAAATGAAGGTAGATGTGTGGTGCTTTTACCGTTTTCAATTTATTCTGTTAATCTCGCGTAACCGCTGCATCAGACTGCACCGCACATTCCTGTTTACCTTGACAAACATGGACGGAACACTTTTGAGTAAAACTCTGCAAAACGCACATGTTAGCTCCTCATCCAACGGTCGATGATTGGCAGCCAGCTAAAACATTCCACTGTTGTATCAAACTTCATTTACAGCGCTTCGCACCTTCACATACGCTTGCGACACTTCGGATACTTCCTCAACATCATTGGACGTTTCGTGAACATCGTTCATCCTTGGTGAGTCCAGTAATTGACTTCACTAATTTTGTCTCGAGGTTAAATGTAGTTTGTTCATTTTTTCATATAATCAGGTGTTACTTTATGGAAACCCACAACAGGTTGTGAAATATTCCAAATTATGACAGGGCAAGAACATTTAAAAACCCTTTAAAATCGGTCGGGTTTCTGCCGTCGCGCGAAGTAGTTCAGATTCCGGTCCAAATGGAACCGAATCTTTAGAAATACCTCCGTGGTAGTTTTTGCGAATACACGTTGCTGGAACTATAACGGACTTTGGAGACATTCAGGGAAAATTAAGTCACCAGGTCTGCACTCATGGATCCAACAACTGGTTACCCACTAATGCACACACGACCGACGCTGCAGTCCGGGATGCACCGGACAATCGATAAAAACAATATGAAGAGGACAGTGTATTGGGCTGGTTTAATTAGATGTTGTTGTCAAGAGCATGTGATCAAAGCAAGCGAGGCGACAGGTCGCGAGCAACAAGTCCGCAACGTTAATCAAGATATAACGGATATTAGGTGTTGGTTTCGTTAAGGTCTGCTGCATAATATTTGAAGTTACTGAAATTTGTTTGATTAGTGGTGAAAGGTGGACCAACGTATTATTATCTTCCTCAGATAAACTGCATTAATCATCTTCATTCTTACTTCGGCTACTACTGCCGTTTCCCATACTCTTATTCTAGCTGAGCCCTGTCATTATCTAATTGCCAAAATTACACGTCTTCCTACTGAATTTTATCTGGAGTAACTTATAATTCCCATCATTTCTCGATCAGCGAGCAGTCGTTTTGTTCCGACCCAACCAATGACCATTAGTTCAAGTGAACTCAATTCCGTTTTATCGCCACCCACGGCTGAACGATGCCAAATTGTACATTTCTTTGTACGGACATTTTCTTTGTTCAGTGTTCGAGGATTTTTCACACTAGAAGTGAGCGGTTTGATATTCTTGTACACTTCTTCACTTAGTACCGTATTAAATTCAGTTCTAGAGAGTGTATTCCCAACGACCGTTTCGAAGTTAAATTATCTTTCCCGCTGTCGGATATCGGTAAAACTACTAATTAGATCGCCGGAATACGCACAACGCGGTGTAAACTTGAATCATAAGTGAACTTTGCATTATTTAGCTCGGATACTCCGCTCTTCAATGAAGACGGCTAACAACTCTGCCGCCCACACGGAATGCGACGTTATAAAGAAACGTCGAATTCCGACGCTGTTGAAATCGCCGTCAGACCTGAAAATTGCGGGGATATACGGGCTGATCTTTATCCTCTGGACCAACAGTTTGCCGCCAGTCGATTAGGTGTTTCTGTGCCCATGCAGGCTGTGACAATGCTTTATGGGCATATCTCACTTTCAGACGAGAAACGGTTAGTGGCGTACCCATTTTTGTTAACGTTGCAGGCAATTCGGTTGTATGCCAAACGCTTCATTAATTTCTGAGAACCTTCTCAATAATAGGATCACATCTGAACTGGAGGTTTTCGAGCATGGTTGTATTTGTTCAGGATCCCTTGGACTAAGCGGGGATTCAGTTCATGCATAGCGACGGGGACGGTAGCAGCCCCATCGGAGGAAATGAAGAGTATCAAAGTCTACAGCTTTTCTTTCCCTTAGTCTTAATTATGCTTGTAGTGGTCAAGTGGGCATGCACTAGACCCTCGTCCACTAACAATTTAAAACGCCTTTCCCGAAGAGCATTCGAAACGTAGTCCCAACAGGCATCGAACTAGAGAACGCATTGAGGTTTAGAAACAAACCGTATATTTCCAGCAATGTTTGGAAATATGATAAGTAGTTAGCTCTAGCCTAGTCTGGGACCAACGGCAGCAACCAAGAGAAGAAAGAAAAGAATCGCGAGGTGGGCTACCGCCCACTCGGCGGCACTCGAAAGCGCGCCAAGCGAAAAGTGCGTGGAACCTTCGAGTGCGTTAAACAACGCTCGAAAAGGTTCGGGCTAAACGACCTTGAAGAATGGAATAGAAGATGAGTCGTTAGGAAAAGGACAAGCGTTCACTGCGTGCAATTAGTTGCACGACTGAAGAAAGTGGCACTGAGTTCATATCAGGCCTCCTATAGCAGGCGTACACAGAATCATGCGTACAGAACAAACAAGCGGGAAAACATGGTTGCAGCCGGGATCCTTAGAGAAGCCACACGATCGCTGGTCACTACATGCTCCGGTGGATGATTCTAATGAAGGTTCAGACGATTTTCCGAAAGAGGTATCGACCGTCCTAATGACAGAGGAGCTAGACCTGAAATACAGATTTATCAAACTGCACAATAGGCGTCGTAGATCCATAGAGTCCGAATCAGCTCGGACAGTCTTGACCGGATGTGATGCTGCATCAAAAAATTAACACCGGCCATTATGCACAACAGTGAGCCTCAGGAACGCTCCCGTTTAGTATAAACTCCGGTGAGTCATTACAGCGGACACTTGGACCGTTGGTTTCTACAGTCAGCCTTCCAAACTTTGAGGTGGACCGCTTTGATGGGCCTCTCAAGAATTGCTTTGCCTTTTCCAGAAATTATAAAAGCATTGAGCACTGTTAATCCCAGACGTCTAGTGATTGTTCGGGCAACCCTTGGTCCACTCGCAACGTCTGTCGATAGGCTGGATCTAGAATAGTCGCGTCTGTAAGCAACGAGCGTCTATAAATTCTGAGCCCGCTGAGCAACCGATTCGGATCCAAAAGGGAAGACGGTCGTATTGGCGAGTTTCTTATTAATAAGGTGCTAAGGTACAAGAAAATTAGTATGAACTAAATAGAAGAGGAGAACAACAAACCTCGATAATGAATCTACTAAATGCACAAGTTCCGGGACCAACGGTTCACGTTACTATGACCAAATGCTACAGTCGCGTAATGGCGAAGCGATCGAAGGCAAATGAAACCAGGGTGAATGAAAACAAGGATCCAGCAGTGAGAAGTAGGGAAGAAAAACTACACGAACACAGGTTTCCAAAAGTAAACGATATCAAGATTTATTAGTGCATCAAGGTTAGCGTTTGCGGGAGAAATACCTTGTTGCGCGCATAACTGCAATGGTCGTGTCTGTCTTTGCGAGAAAGATTCGCAATCATTAGCAAGGATATTTCTAACGCAAGAAGAAGAAATATCAACGAGAGCGGAATGAATAATTAGGGGGAACGTGGTCACTGACCTCGTACAAAACACAACAGTCGTCAACCAGTCAACGCAAGCAGCTAATTCAACACCGTTCCGCGAAACCGGTATGGTTCCCCAACACTCGTGTAGCTGCGGGTCGAGTGTGTTAAGTAAACTAAATTCCTTTTACCTGAGCTTTGCCCGCTGGCGACGTCACTATCCCCCGCCCCTTCGAGGAGACATATAGACTTTTGTCTCTCACAACCGTGCCGCTGCTCGTTCCTCAAGCACAGTTCGTGCACGTGGTTTCCGGCACCCTTCACTACCCTGCTTACTACCGACATGGACCATACGTGAACGGGTCAAGGGCCTCCAATCAGTAGGACAAGGTCACCGGCCTTCACGTTCTGTCCAACTTTCGTCCACTCATGGTACGCCTGGAGGAAGGTTAGGCACTCTCCTAACCGGGTTTTCCGGAACAAACTATCCAGGTGTTGAGCCCGCTTCCACCCCTTCGTGTACCTTTCAAGCAGTGTGATATCAGTACATTTCAGGTCCGGGTTCGGTTTGAGGGAAAAGACCGTTTGATCACAAAATCGAGGGACCGTTCGAATCATCGTAGACTGGAACCGTGGGTCTGTCATTCAGAACTCTCTCCACCTGGATCAAGTAAGCGTAGAAAGCCTCGTGTGACATCACCCTTTGCCTTACGACAGTCTGCATGACCCGTCGAACTGTTCGAATCATGTGCTGTTATGTTCCATCAAAATGAATGAAGTGCCAATCGATACCACGAACCACCAGAGTCCGATGGATTTGTCTTGATCGAAGGGAGGTAATTTCCACGCGGTTCTGATTCCGCACTTATGAAGTACGACTCGATATCGCGGTACATAACGTCCGGCACAACTCGGCGACTAATGAACTACATCAACACTATTAGAAAAGAGTCGGTCGATATCGACTGTGCCACTTCCAATCGTATAGTGCTTGTCTCTAAGCAAGTGAAGAGAAGAACGCCCCTCCTAATCCGAGCCTCCAGGGGTCCAAAATAATCCACGCTGCAGGCTGTAAATGGGGCGCCATTGGCTGTAGTGCAGTCAACGGGAAGCAGGGCCATCACTTGTTGACACGGTTTTGCCGACAAGCAATTTACATTTCATGCATTTTAACAACACCCGGCGCACACTAGCCATGCCGCTGACAATCCAAAACCTCCTTCGGATGGACGATATGGCGTGACTAGTTCTCACGTGTCTTTCGTTTTCATGGTAGCGTCTGATAACTATATCCATAATAACTCTACGGGGCGGCATCATGATTCGAGTACCACAAGATTACCCGGTTGAAACCCCCACCGAGATATGGCACCTATTTTTGGTGACAAGCCCCAGTCCGGCGAACGTACCTCGCCGGACTTCAGAAGGTTTTGTACAATTCTCGCTAAAAAGCGCTTTGCTATTTTAGTCAAACGATGGATTCACACGCCATTTCCAGTCCCAACCTACACAAGGGATCCAGCATAATGAAGCACTGTCAAACACCCTCCATGCTGGTTAAATAGTTCTTGCAACGTATTAATCATGACATTGCACGGAATAGGGTGTACCAGTGTGTGTAACGTGAAACGAGCTTCACGTACCATTGCGCGCTACTGACGCTGGCTACTGCCAGCACCTTCCTTAATTCCGATTCCTGAGCTTGAAGCTGTTTGGGCAGCTTGTTAGCGAGCCAAGAAATCTAAAGTGCCTACGGAAGGGTTAAGCCATTCAGCCACGTGTGTTGCTTGAGCACAGGCATCGGAGTTTTCTCGCAAAGTTATGTCCGTCCGGCTTAACTCGGACGGAGTGTTTTGCCACTGACTGCTCTGGGTACGGTCGCGAATCATTTGGACGCGGTTGGTTAAAATGTGACAACGCGACAAAATGTGTTTTTCAAGTACTCTAGCATGATGACATAGTCTTTCCAAGGTGTTGATACCGTGGAAGTTTGGCTTGAGTTCATT
Source organism: Paragonimus kellicotti (assembly GCA_014220965.1). NCBI lineage: Eukaryota > Metazoa > Platyhelminthes > Trematoda > Plagiorchiida > Troglotrematidae > Paragonimus > Paragonimus kellicotti. The sequence goes on along the minus strand of LOND01002864.1, from coordinate 10,514 downwards.
CGTTATGAGCCTCATAAGGTTCGTGACCAATACCGCGACTTTAAGCCTTGAATCCGGGAAAGGGAAAGGGTACAACCCGGAATTTTCCCATTAAGAGGCAGCAAAGAGGCTGCCATCTCTTAAGATGTCTCAAAGATAACTGTCAGCTCCATAGCCCGTCTCGGGGGCGTCATAGAACAGGTAACTCCGAGCGCGTCGACGCCTCCACATGGGGTCTGATAGAACGTGATACAACGACTGAATCTTCCGACGATTGAACCGTTGTTGTATCATGAGGACTACGATTTTATAAAGCTGCGAACGTAAGATACGTCATAAAACATTGCAACGTAGGATTATGCGCAAAAACTGGACAAGTCAGTGGTATTTTCTTAGCTATATTCGGCATGCATAGCCGTCGGTTAACCGACGTAGTAGCAATTGTTACGACTATTGCACATGTTCCATGGAATCATGACATACACTGGAATGCCGACAAGGTCACCTGCTGAACGAGCGACATCGTGAAGCACTTCTCGCTTGAAAGCTTACCACAGTTCCATGCAACTCTCTTAGCTAACGAGTGAAGGCAAACAGTACTCCACGCTGAAATACATAACTGCTCCATCCATTTGTCCTACTTCACGAGTTAAGTCAAGCAGTAGTCCATGCTTAAACACTTATAACTGCTCCATCCACTTGTCCTATCTTGTGAGGCTGCGTGTAATCGGTAGACCAAAAATATCTCTGTAATCTTTGTGGTAAAAATCTTTTTCAAGTTGCCGAAGTTGTTATAATTTTGTTGCGTGTTGCAGTTCTGAAATCGTAGAATTCTGTTACTGGAAACTTTTTTGTTTTAATCTTCCGAAGACGTAAGCAAGGAGTGTGCGGTAGTTTAATGGCATAGGGATTAATGGAAAAATAACAAAAATTTGCATTTTACGTTATTTAGAAAAATTAATGGTGGAATATAATGATAATCGATGTCATAGACGTGGAAACATGCTTTATTTAAATCTGAATGTAATTAGGCAGGAAAACGTGATTATACTTCCGACGATTGAACCGTTGTTGGATCATGAGGACTACGCTTTTTATAAAGCTGCGAACGTAAGATACGTCACAAAACACATTGCAACGTAGGATTATGCGCAAAAACTGGACAAGTCAGTGGTATTTTCTTAGTTATATTCGGCATGCATAGCCGTCGTTTGCTGCGACAATTGCACATTTTCCATGGAATCATGACGTACACTGGAATGCCGACGAGGTCAGCTGTTGAACGAGCGACATCGTGAAGCACTTCTCGCCTGAAGCTTACCACAGTCCAAGGCAACTCTCTTAGCTAACGAGTGAAGGCAAACAGTATTCCATGCTTGAAACACTTATAACTGCTCCATCCATTTGTCCTACTTCACGAGTTAAGTCAAGCAGTAGTCCATGCTTAAACACTTATAACTGCTCCATCCATTTGTCCTACCTTGCGAGTTAAGCAAACCGGTACTTCATGCTTAAACACTTATAACTGCTCCATCCATTTGTCCTACCTTGCAAGTTAAGCAAACCAGTACTCCATGCTTAAACATATAACTGCTCCATCCATTTGTCCTACTTCACGAGTTAAGTCAAGCAGTAGTCCATGCTTAAACACTTATAACTGCTCCATCCATTTGTCCTACCTTACTAGTTATGCCAAACAGTGCTATATGCTGAAACGCAGGTGAACGTCTGAAGTCACTGAGAACGAACACATGGGATATCGACGTGAATTATGTATTTGAAGTCTGTGGAAATTGGTACATACTAACTCCACCTTCATTCAGCACATGATGTAGCCGTTGGTTTTCACGCGTTCTGCGTGTCCTTCCGGATGACTGATGCCCTGTATCACATACAGTCGTAGTCATCTCGTTCATCACACCTGATATCTGCAAGAAAACTGTGTACGCATATGTGAATGAACTCACTTTCTTCAATTATATCAACAGGATAGTCGCTCCAGGTTATGTTGATTCGCGCTTTCTTCGGCTTGTGTGTAACCAGTACACTGTCAGCGGGCCCGTCTAAGTCGACATCCGTTGTGGGTGGTGTGCGGGACCTGGTTCTCACAATCAATGGGGAAGTGCCAACAATCATCATAAAAGCGCCCACGAGCATGACCAAGAGGTACTGTGGCTCGGGCTGCCGCTCACCTCAACAGTGACGTGGAATATCCTAGAAGAAAACGTTACTAAGGTTGAAAATTGATAAAAGAAGTCTGAGGAACGAACTAGAAATGAAATCGATGCAGGTACGCCATTGACTGCGACACGTTGTCATCTCGGATAGCGTCTCTAATCAGCGGTTTGAGTGATCACGAGGACCCCATCCAGGCAGGCGACACCTACCCACTTTACTCAGTGGAGCAGTCAGGGTTTTCATATTTCGTGACCACGTTGTCGCTTGACCACCATGTGGTTTCACCCAACTGATGGCCTCATGTGCCCTACCCGCTATCCACGACGAAAGCGTCGCCATCATGTTGCACACGAAGCTGCAGTGTCAAAGGTGATTACTAGAGAATCGCTCACCTCGCACTCAGATACTGTTTCGAAATGGAGTCGTGGAGTCCGTCCGTTCAGATGTTTTGGACAAGATGGCTTCGCGAACGTGGTCATTCTGTGAAGAATGTTTTGACGCACCGGTCCACATCAAAAACTTCATGACGATCGCTTTCGTACTCCCGCATCAGCCACTTGCTGTGGATCCATAATTTTTGAATGGCAACGGCTAGGAAATCCCTTGCGAGCGTCCTCTTCTTCAACCGTCCGTTTGCATTCTCCAGCCTATTATTCGTACGACTGCCGAAGTGGACAACATCGCTTTGCGCATGAATGGCCCACTTGAGCTTGATGTACAGCCAATGACACAACAAATAATTCAGAAATTCTTATCCGTTTGGCGGATGATATGTAAGTCACGTTTGAACCTACGGTATACGGTGTAAAGGTGCAGCTTATTCTTCATTGTCTACCGTAGCCATTCGGTGGAAGAGATAACGACTGCGGAAAGAGTTCGTCTGTTAACGAACATGACAAACAAATGTTACCCACTTACATGCTTACGTACGCATCGCGTACATGAAAGTAACACAACATTATGTCGCAGCCGAACCCACATGGGCCATTCTCATTTGCGCGGCCATCTTATCCATGACAAACGTCTTCACCACAATGTGCTCGCCCATCATTTCTTGAAAAATTTCGAACAGCCTACGTAGTGAAGCATACTTCTCACTACGAACCTACCCGTACATCACGGGTCGGCCGTGTCCCATACCATCCCGCATGGTGCGCACCACACCTATCGCTAATCACCGACAGAACTTCCTCAAGGTTCTCTGATGTTCCGTTACCATTGTTACATAACAAACTCACTGGACATTGCAGGCTTTAACTTGCGGCGGATGTTTCCAACGTCAGCGGTTGTGATAAACTTTCCGTAAACATCCGCTACGTACTGCTTAATGTCAGCAGCTGGTGTATTGCACTGGAACAGGCTCCTTCATTCGTTCAATTCACTGGCGGTGAGTCCCCAAATTGCAGGATAGGATTCGTATGGCAGACGATTGAGGGGGTGGTTGTGCTCTAGCTCGAAAGAGCACGCAACCAGACAAGCACTTCGTCCCATCACATGAAATCGTGACCTGCAACTGATTTGCTAAAACTAACAACAGTTAACCCACTAGACACACCCTGCATACACTCCTACGCCTTTTATACTTCGTACAACGATAATAAATCTGCACGGTTTTCAGGGAACCATGCAACCTTACCTTATCGTACTTCAGAATCGTTTTCGACCTACGGCTCGTCCCACGAACGTAAATAACGCCCACCTCCTCCATGTACCTCTGAAGGCACTCCTGGAACTGTGAGAAGGTGCGAAATTCACGGTTCTCAAACATCGCCTTGAAAGTCGCAATATATCCATTTCCTGCAAATAAAAATTAAAGAAAATCATAAATGCATGGAAAAATGAAAAATAAATGTAAAAATTACTTGAACATCCTTGTGTTAACATTCTCACACGAAACCAACCAAAACAACAGCAGCCATACCGAATTTCGAAACCGATATACCCTAAGGTCGTTTTCAATTAACGGTCAGTTAAAACAAGCACATATGAGGTCATGACGCAGATTTCGGTGATTTCAATTTCTGCACCAGATACCAAGCTCATTCAGCGGTTTTTTCGGAAAAATTTTTCCTAACTACGACAACTGAAAAAATCAAGGTCTACGACTAGCATTCGAGGAGTGTGTTCCATCCGATATTGCACCACATAAGCACTGAGGTAACTACCGACTACAGAGAACAAGTGAGACGATAAACCCCAACAGGTCGTATACCGACGCGTTACAGGTCAGCGAACCCATCCGAGTCAATAACTTCTTCAGTAAAGATGCGCGAAATCTGAAACAGTCTTCTAAAGCGTGCCATTGCACACCAACAGCCTTTTGATGACTACGACCACTTAAGTCCAGTGTTGTTGACACGGACGCCCTTTCTTTCGATGTTATGTGCACCAGCACCACGGCTGTGTTGAACGTCCACTTTACCAGCTTAAATCCACCAAAGAGAAGCATTTCGCGTAAATCAGACGTTACACATCTGACATCCTCAAGTCTATCCACTGAGTCGTCAACGCAAAAAAACCCGTCTACGGTTTGGCTGGCCAGCGTGCTAAATCGATGCCCATTATGGATTGCAATCTTTCTGAGCGCGTATAATGCGCAAAATGGCGAAGAATCAGACCCGAAAGACAGGCTATAATATCATACGTGCCCGGTAAGCCAGACATAGCTTCATGGCTCCACCAAAGAAAACTCAATGCCCACCCGTCTATTCCGGGGAATCCCACCTGCAGAGGCTTTTTTTCTGTTTTAGGACAAGGCGATTAAACAATTTCTGGAACGTAACAATGCACCCTCTAGGTTGTTTGTATGAACGACGTTAGAAGTATCCGCTCACAATTAGCTACTATTAAACCCACAATCCATCCTGGACCTGATGGTATCCCACCAGTCGCTATCAAGCAAGGGGGTGAGGATATACCGATCCTTTTACTAAATTTGTTCACACTATCACTTTTATCAAGCACCTTCCCTCCCCAGTGGAAAAAGTCAATCATTATACCCCGCTACAAAAGTGGTTCAAGGCAGGACGTTAGTAACTATCGTCCCATCAACCACACATCAATCTGTTCAAGAATGTTTGAAAGGATAATAAAAGTGCCCATTGTCGAGTTCCTAAGGTCAGAAAACCTTCTAAACCTTCGCAGCACGGTTTCCTTAGTAAGCGATCTTGCATGACATGTCAGTTGGAATTCATAAACCATATATCGATGGCCGCCGACGCAGGAAATGCAGTGATCGTCATACTCCTAGACATGCAAAAGGCTTTTGATCGTGTGCCCCATAAGCGTCTGTTGATCAAAATAGCATCTCTTGGCATACAAGACCCCTTGTACAGCTGGATTTCATCATATCTTGAAGGCCGAACCCAAACAGTCAGGATAGGAGAGCACTGCTCAACACCAAAACCAGTGACTAGTGGGGTGATTCAAGGGAGTGTTCTGGGACCATTGCTTTTCCTCATGTATATAAATGATGTATGCGATGTTATTGAACATGGCAAACCGTTTCTCTCTGCTGACGATATCAAAATCGTCTACACATTTCGACAGCCTGGCAACCTCGTCTTCTGTCTACATAAGACAGGACATGGAACTATTGGAGTCGTGGTGCAAAACATGGCTCATGACGTTCTCAGCTAACAAATCGAACATTATCGCTTATGGTTGTCAAATACCCAATGGGTCTGTCTCACTAGATGGTCATCATATTGACACCGCCACAACCGTTCGAGATCTAGGAATATGGTACTCAAGCTTCTTTAATTTCTTCGAACAAGTTCGTTTTTAGGTGGCAAAAACTAAAAGGACAGTAGGCTGCATCAAAAGGACATTCGGCCTACTGGATGCGGAGCTGCCTCTTCAAAAAGTGTGTGCTCAACTCGAGTATTGCACCTTCATTTACTGTCACCTACGCAAATCTGATAGGCTTGTTTTAGAAAATCTCCAACGATCATTTACCAAAAGCTTGCTAGGATATTCATCCTCACTTACCTATAGTGAACGCTGTCGATCAGTTGGTATTGATCCACTTTGGTTACGAAGACTGAAGTTAAATCTTACACTTCTGTATAAACTGATACACTCGGACGCCATCACTACAGCGTTCGCCGTTCATTTTTGACACATCTCCATATGGTCTAAGGAACGAAGGTTCCACTTTGCCAGCCCTGTTAGCTCGGAAAAAATATTCCTATATTTGGAATAGGGTTCCGAATCACATCAGAGCTGGTAACAACATTCAGCGTTTTAAAAGGGCCTGGACAGCTATCTTACATCGTCAAACATAATGTCCATCTTCAAACTTTGTGTATCTTCTGATGTCCTTTTTGAATGTGGTCCGGAGAACATTTAGCTATCAGCTACATTAACATACATATCCGTCCCCGCTTAATTAATTAGAACAAAATGAGAGAAAAACAGGATGAGTAATATTATACGTGTGCCTATTTGTAATAACCTATTCACCCTTGATAAACCATCAGGCTATAGTTGTTGGTATCCGATATTGACGGTTTATTTGACTAGCATACAAAAACTCTCCAAAGAAACTGAAGAGAAAAGAATACGCCCCACGCTTACCTTGCGTAAGTGCGTTAAAACCTCAATTCATATCTCGTCCTGTCTTCCCTGCCTCAAACCCTGCGCGTTAACCACTATTAATCGTCTTGTGTTATGAAATATAGATTCTAGCTCACTCATTGACCCTATAAAACAAGCCAATGTCGGAACTTCGTATGGAATTTTGATTATCACGTGGTAATCATTCTAGAAGTAGCTGCCGGTTACCCAATAATCATGGAATGCAATAACAATTGCCTGCTAATACTGTATACTTTATTGGAAAGAAAAGAAAACATTTATATATATATATTCGAAAAATTGTCCAATACATAACCTTGTATAATAAAAGCTGGTGTAACATCTCATGTTTTGAACTGAATTTTTGGAACAAGCGAACTGTTTTTTCCTGGTGAGTGCATCAAACGTTTGCGAACCGCAACCCATTCTCTTTGACTATGCTTTCTTTTGTCCGCAGACATGTCTGTTTATAATGTAACCATTTGTTGATTTGTAACGCCTGTAATTATCTGTCATGATCGCGCACATCCGAGCGTGTCTCTCACGAATGCGTTGAGAAATATACATTATTATTATTATTATTATTATTATTATTATTATTATTATTATTATTATTTATTATTATTATTATTATTTAAGCCCCGTTCAAAGAGATGTATCTACTTCTCCGCGCAATCGAATACCATTTGCACTTTCCCAGGTTTATTCGGATACAAACACAAGGTGGTGAGGTAGGTAGCATTGGCGGAGGGACTTATCCTTACTGGTGTCAACTTTTGATATATAACCTGTGGCATAAGTTGTTTACATTTACATGACAATCCAGTGTCGTGAGAAAGTCTCTCACATAGTGAATTCAGACGTTTCTGAGCCACCCATTAGTTATCAGGAGGGCTTACACTCTCAGACCGCTACGGGGAGCCAGTCTCCTATCGACCATCCTTGAGCGTAGCAGTGGACTCCATACTACTCGTGGCTCGTTGATCAGCACAGGAGTTTGCCACCTCATCATATAAACCGCATTCGGCAGACCTTATGTCGAACATGCGCTGAACCAATCGTTCTAGCTAAACACCCTTTAAGCAGTGAACTCCAACCTTACTGTTCGTTGGTTGACATGGAGCCTCGTAAAGTCCAGCCTTGGATGGTTTCACGGCGTATAATTGACGCGTGCCCCCGCCTGCTGATCAAGTGCCAAATGTGCCTCCGATACATTGCAACCTATTGGTAAACCGACTTTATCTTCCACTAACGAGATGATAGGCACACTGGCCAAGTGGATCCAGTGGCGAACGTCTTTCTCGGACATGGTTTTGGCTCGTCCAGCCGGAAGACTTTCGTCAGTAAAAGTCTCGTCGACCTTGATCCTACCTCTACCATAAAAAGCTCAACTTCCACACTCAGCCTTCGACATTAAATAGTAGCCGTCTTATCCAGTGTACGAATGCTGAGCGTTCGCTCGCATGCTTGGAACTACAACCGCCCAGCCAGAGACTCTTCTATCAGTGTGATACCGGAGCCCTTATCGAGGGAGGCATGCGATTCAATCCTCCCGGTAGTCCCAACAAATTTGACAGGCACGATGTCAAGACGAACCCCCTGTCATGCAACGAAATAGCTCCACAGTTTGACTTCTTCATGTCGTGTTCAGACCCCGAAGCTATGACGTCGCCCTGCACATAGAGGCCGTGAACACTGCTTTCAACTCGTCGGCACGTCGGCATAACGAGCATCACCACATACTGCACATCGGTATGGCATATTCACAATTGTGATGACGTTTGACACAAGAGGTATTCGTTGAAAAGCCTCGAGGAAGCGCGCGGTCTCATTCCCTCTGATACGGCTCTGGACTAAGAGGGCGATAAGCCGACCATACAGGTTGCAAGAAACCGAAATTCGCTTCTCTGTAAACCCAAACGAATCGCTGAACGAAGGCTCTAAATCAATGTTTATGACAGAGTCAGCTACCTCTGCTCACCTTTTTGCATTAGGCGAGAAAATCTATCTACAATACGCCGAGGGTTGGTTGGGCAATTTAACTCGGAAGAATGGTGCAGTTGGGACAACGTCAGCTGACATCTCCTCTTCTGGGTGGCTAAACGTTGAGGGCCTAAGTGTCGCCCATGGCGAGCATCGGGCCGTTAAACACGCCTGTGATGACTGCCTGAATAATTTCATGGTGACTTCCAAGTGGTTGCCTAAATATTCCGACTACCTCAGTAAATCTTACTTCGCTAAAAACAGTACGAAACGTTCGATAGCCGCCTTTGCCGAACCATTACGGTAATAAATCAAGTAAGACAACTTTTGTCCTTCATCATTTAATCCGTTGGCCAAATTGAGCTGCCAATGTTGCATGAAGCCATAGAACTTCACGGGCGATCTTTCCTAGGGTTCTAGTTCGATTGTTGGCAGGCTCACACGGATAACTAAGCCTCGCTCTATAGAACTTCAATGGAATTCACAAGAATGAGATCTATTTGCCGAGCTTGAATGCTAGTCGTAGAGCTTGATTTTTTCAGTTGTCGTAGTTGGGAAAAATATTTTTTCCGACAAAAACCGCTGAATGAGCTTGGTATCTGGTGCAGAAATTGAAATCATCGAAATCTGCGTCATGACCTCATATGTGCTTGTTTTAACTGACCGTTAATTGAAAACGACCTTAGGGTATATCGGTTTCGAAATTCGGTATGGCTGCTGTTGTTTTGGTTGGTTTGCGTGTGAGAATGTTAACACAAGGATGTTGAAGTAATTTTTACATTTATTTTTCATTCTCCCATGCATTTATGATTTTCTTTAATTTTTATTTGCAGGAAATGGACTATATTGCGACTTTCAAGGCGATGTTTGAGAACCGTGAATTTCGCACCTTCTCACAGTTCCAGGAGTGCCTTCAGAGGTACATGGAGGAGGTGGGCGTTATTTACGTTCGTGGGACGAGCCGTAGGTCGAAAACGATTCTGAAGTACGAAAGGTAAGGTTGCATGGTTCCCTGAAAACCCTGCAGATTTATTATCGTTGTACGAAGTACAAAAGGCGTCGGAGTGTATGCAGAGGAGTGCGACGTGTCTAGTGGGTTAACTGTTAGTTTTAACAAATCAGTTCTCGCGATACATGTTGCAGATCACGCTTCCATGTGGTCCGACGTAATGACTGTCTGGTTGTGTGCTCTTTCGAGCTAGAGCACAACCACCCTCTCAATCGTCTGTTATATGAGTCCCATCCTACAAATCGTGGACTCACTGTCGGTGAATTGAACGAATGCAGGAGTCTGTTTCAATACAACACTCCAACTGCTGATATTAAGCAGTATGTAGCGGATGTTTACGGGAAGTTTATCACAACCGCTGACGTTGGAAACATCCGCCGCAAGTTGAAGCCTGCATTGTCAAGTGAGTTTGTTATGTAACAACGGTAACGGATCATCAGAGAACCTTGAGCAAGTTCTGTCGGTGATTAGTGCGATAGGTGTGTGCGCACCATGCGGGATGAAGGCAACAGATATACGCATATCTGCTTTGCTCAGCGAACGCAAATTGAACTATTCCGACGCTTCCCGCATGTTGTGAATGTGGATGCTACCCACGGGACAAACAGGCACAAGTATGTCATTCGAACACCTTGTCATACTTTCGAAGCTGGAAGTTATATCAGTTCCTCGTAACAGATGGTATGGGACACGGTTGACCCGTGATGTACGGGTACGTTCGTATTGAGGAGTATGCTCCACTACGTAAGCTGTTCAAAATGTTTTGAGAAATGATGGGTGAGCACAC